>CM067373.1:21957645-22003535 GCA_034401795.1 Chaetoderma sp. LZ-2023a
CACGACACGACGATGTTCGGCTAATACCGCGCTACGTGATGTGGAGGAGAGTGGGAGAGCTTCGATTGCTGCTCTGTCCCACGTCACCCAGCTGTTACAGGGGGGTGGGTAAACAGCATCCGCTTCACGTCAGCCAAGCTCCGAGGTCACAGTCCAGAGAGCCATCCAGGATGGTATCAACCTGGCTCTGGACTGTTTTTGACGCGTGGGCGGTTGACCAGGAGTGTCCGGGCGAGGCCGCACGTTTGCCCTTGACAATCTGTGCCCGTCCCAGGACCTGTATAATAGGCTGCTGCAAACGCCTATGACAGGTCCTGGTCTCTATGGAGGTGAGGGATGTAGGCACCTCCAGGAGACGGTGACTCTGGTCAACAACCAGAGGGCGCTGCTGTGAGCAGTTTGAGGTGCTCCGGCTGGGAGTGCGTTCGCTGCAGCACCCCCTGCGTATCGTCCCCTGCAGGCTCGAGGTGGCGCTGGCCAGGTCAGAGGCCAGACACCATCGCAGCGCCGGCCTAGGCCGCGTGCGATTCGGCCAGCAGCGAGGGGGGCGCAGGCTCCCCAGGCGCAGCCAGCCAGGGGCGCGCGGGGATCTGGTCGCGGTAATCGGGCCTGATGGGCTCCGGGTTAACCATAGTGGGAACCACTCCGGTGTTTCAGGCCGAGAAGACAGTTGCCACTCTCGCACTCCTTATGTCCACCTCTCTCCCTAGGTGGACCGGTGGGCGGCCGTTTGGCCGGCCACTTGCCAGAGTGGAAGCGGTTGACTCAGGACCGTTTAGTCTTGCGATGGCTTTCAGTCGGGTATCGTCCCGATTGGATGACAGGCCCGCCATCGAGACTGTCTCTTGTGCCGATCTGGACTCCAATTCCGAGGGATCCAGATCAAGGTTGTGTATAGAGGAGGAAATAAATTTCCCTCATACAAAAAGGAAGCCATTCAGCCGGCGCAGAGGTGCCCAGGCTTCTATTCAACCCTGTTCTTATCAACCTCAAGCCATTGAACAAGTTCATAGAAACGCCAAGTTTCAAGATGGAGACTGTGCGCTCGGTGTTGGCGGGGTTAGAGCGAGGAATGTGGACAGCGTCAATAGATTTGAAGGATGCTTATTTCCACATTCCCATAGAGAGGAGTTTCCGTCGCTTCCTGAGATTTCCTGAGATTTGCATTCCAGGGCAGACAGTGGGAATTCAGGGTATTTACCCTTCGGAATTACCACGGCTCCTCGGGTCTTCACCCATGTGGTTCTCGCGATCACTGCATACCTCCGCAGGAGAAGCATAGCAGTCCACACGTACATAGACGACTGGCTGTTGAAAGCGCACACCCGGGAATCGTTATCGGCCAATCTGGAGATTGTTTTGAAAACTCTCACGGACTTGGGCTGGATAGTCAATTTCCAAAAATCAGAGCTAACTCCATCCCAGAAGTTTGTTTACCTGGGCATGTTCTTCGATCTCGAGACGGGATATGTTTATCCCACTCAGGAGAGGGTTCAAAGACTCATCTCAGTAATACAGTCGGTGTGCGACAGTCTGTCATGTCCTGGCACAGGTTTACTTGAGAATGCTGGGGTTGATGGTTTCATTGGAACCAGTCATTCCGCAGGCCGCCTTGCGCAGGCGCCCGATCCAGTTGTTTCTCATGACACAGTGGACCCAGAGTTCAGGTTCGCTGGACTCGAACGTGTCAGTGTTGGCGCCTCTGATTCACCACCTGCAATGGTGGTTGAATACAGAGAATCTCTTGCCGGGGGTTTTGCTAACCCCTCCCCACCCTCAGGTGACTGTGTATACGGATGCATCGATGGAGGGGTGGGGAGCTTGTCTGGAAGAGTCCACAATATCAGGGCTTTGGGATCTGGATCAGTCCAAGGAACATATCAATCTACTAGAGCTAAGAGCAGTAGTCCTGGGCCTGGAACATTTCTTACAGAAAGTTCAGGGCAAGATTGTTCTAATTCGTTCAGACAACTCAACAGTAGTGACTTACATAAACCGCCAGGGCGGAACGAAGTCGCCCAGTCTCTGTATGATGACATGGAAACTGTTTTTGTTGGTGCCTAGATCATGTGATCACCTTGAAGGCAGTTCATATTCCGGGAAGGCTAAATCTGCTAGCAGACTCATTGAGCCGAAGGATGAGTGTTTTTACCCACGGAATGGCAACTAAATCAATGTGTGGCGGATCGTCTGTTCGACCATTGGGGGAAACCCAACATCGATTTGTTCGCAACGAAGAAGAATGCGAAGATGACGACGTACGTCTCTCCGATTCCAGACCCAAGCGCTTTCGCAACAGATGCGTTAGCTATCAGCTGGGCGGGAATGTATGCATACGCATTCCCTCCGGCAATCCTGATTCCAAAGGTGCTTCAGAAAATCAGGCAGCAGGAGTGCCAAGTGCTTCTGATCGCCCCGGATTGGCCAAGCCGATCGTGGTATACGGATTTGCTGGACCTTCTGGTTTGCAATCCGGTTCCTCTGCCTCTGATGGATGACCTTATCTTCCAGGGCAAGGTCCTTCACGACAATCCGTCAATGTTCCGATTGACTGCGTGGATGTTGTCAAGGAATCTAGAATTAAGGAGGGCTTTTCTGAGCAAGCGGCCATATTTATGGCCAAAGCCAGGAGGGGGTCAACCTCCAGAGCATATAATTATAAAATCAACAGATTTGCAGAGTGGTGCTCAAAAAGATGTATTGATCCAATGGACTCATCTATTCAGGTAGTGGCTGATTTCCTCTGTCACCTATATGATGCCTATAGCCTCAAGCCTAACTCTATTGCTGGTTACAAATCAGCATTAATGACTGTTATTCCTTGCTTGGCTAATAGGGGGAGTGATGAAGTAAGTACATTAAATGTATTAATTAAAGGCATGGGCAATCTAAGACCAAGGAATCCACCACTGATTCCAGTCTGGAGTTTATCTCTGGTGCTTCAGGTACTAGGAGATAAGCCTTTTGAACCACTTAGTTCCATTTCTATGAAAATGTTAACGCTTAAAACTGTATTTTTAATTGCTGCGGCCTCGGCAAGGCGTAGGAGTGAGATTCACGCCTTATCAGCCGAGGATGACCGTTTTGTGGTTACAGGGGAAGGCCTTAAGCTTCTACCTAGGATTAATTTCTTGGCTAAGAATCAGTCATTGAAATATCCAGGTCAACCTATTTTTTGCCATCTTTAACTAGATATGATCCTAATTCTAAAGTATGGTGCCCCGTACGGGCGCTGCTCCGGTACAAACAGCGTACTTCGGAGTGGCGTACCGACCAGTCAGCGTTATGGTTGTCATATATTGAACCCCATGGCAGGGCGTCTAAGGACACCATTTCCAGGTGGATTGTAGAATGTTTTCAGTTTTGTCACAAATCCGCCACCGGGAGACAGGTTGATGTGGCCAAGGCTCACAGTGTCCGCGGTGTCGTGGCATCCACTGCCCTGTTTAGTGGGGTCCCTGTGGATGACATTATGTCCGTGGCTCAGTGGCACTGTGAGTCAAGTTTTACAGACCATTACCTCCGTGACACCTCTAACCCTCTCGCCTTGTCGATTTTGAAACATTAATCGTTTTTAAATTTTGTGAGGAGTGCTTCCGCATTGCTTATATACTTCGCACTTTAGCGATGGTAACAACCACTTGTCGGGACTGCATCAGGCTTCTCTACTGAGATCATGATGACAGCTTCCAAGTTCAACAAGGTCAGTCTGGTTCATGTGTTGTTCATTGTTACTTGTATTGTCACGTTACCCATTATTATTAATATGGTGATGGTTTATGTGGGAGGTGGTTCATCATAGAGAGTATACGAAAATGGAGCCTTTTCGTCTCTGTCCTATAGTACTTGGCACTAGTACGTAGAGAGCGTATAGGACATTGAGGTCATCTAGTCTTCCTCCCAGGAGGGGGGGGGGGAGCGCATATGACATTCGGTCATCTCTCATGCATCGGTTGTGTTATCCGATGGTTTGTCAAATCCTGACTGTGTTCTCACACATTTCAGACGTCATAAGTGCCTTAAACGCGTGAAAGCATATAGGGAAGAGCTGGTCTTTTGACCTCGCCTCCCTCCCGCCAGATTCACTTTCGAATTCTGGCAATATCAAAAGTATTACGGAGGTAAGTATACTCTTGATGTGAAATAAACGAAATCTAGGATTTCTTTTTTCACGAGAGAGTTGATACTTACCTCCCTAGATACGGACCCGGCCTCTCCACCCCACAGAGGCTCGGTCTTCAGGCTCTTGGTAGTTGCATGTGTTAGCCAATAAATTAGTCAGAGGAAGTAGTAGTTGGCGCATGCGCGGTGGTGGGGCTGGCATCCGCCGGACTACCTCTGACTACCTGCCCAGTAGGGGCACCTAACTGTTTTTAATCTGAGTGTTTTATTGAGTGAAAGCCAATATTTAGCAATATCAAAAGTATTAGGGAGGTAAGTATCAACTCTCTCGTGAAAAAAGAAATCCTAGATTTCGTTTATTCTACTGCTACAGCCGCAGAATATAGTAATCATACATACATACTGTAGCATGATGATCTGATGGTACAATTACAATGCACTGATTGTTACACCTTCATATGGTAAAGATACCACACCATTTATTATGAGATATATATATATATATATATATATATATATATATATATATATATATATATATATATATATATATATATATATATATTGTTGGGGGAGGGGACGAGGATAATTGTTCAGTATCCAGTAACATCAAGTCTTGTATTCCTCCTGAATTTGCCGTACGCGTCAGTTGACAAATTAAGGAGTACCGTACTCCCAACTGAAGAAAGTTATCTGAAGCACTGATCACCGCACTCTCTGCCATAGGCGGCAATAGCGCCCAGTTAAATTAGTTTCTAAATATTCAACAGAATGTTTATTAAATAGTAAAGATATCCAACTTGTCGGACTATTAAGCGTTTTCAAAATATTATTTAGATCTGTAACATGGATCTATGGATGAACTTCCAGTCATCCCCGAAAACTAATCTGACTGAGCCACTGCTGCCAGCAACAGCACCCAGTCAAAATAGTTTCAAAATATTCAACAGCTTACCTGTAGTTACCTTGGTATTAGAATTCTGTGAATTTATGATTCAAAGCTTATTAATTGATTCCAACACGTGGAAAAAAGTAGGCAGAGCCTAGCTAGAAAAGGGCGGGCCATAGCTAGAAGTGGATCCCTCTATTTGCATACTGAGGTGATTTTTGAAAATTTACCAATGGAATGACTCCCTGGCATTGTCAAGCTAGTCATTAGAATGGTAAAGTTTCTCAGATGGTTTCTTAGCCTGCGACTAGACATTCCTCAAGAGCTTTGAATGGCGTGTTTTGTTTGGCTTCACCCTTAAAGAACATTTTAATGGTCAAGTTTGGTCAAGAAAAGTGGCATTTTTGCTTAATGAATGTCCATTTGCAGCAGGTCATGTTAAAAGCTTTTGAATATTTATCATTGGAATGACTGGCTTGTGTAGCATGGATCGACCGGATGGGTACTGACCGTCCCAGCTAGGCTGGGTATGGAACGGCTGTTCCGGATTCGCTCCAAGCATGCCCCCCCCACCCCCCTGAGTAGGATGGTACGCGTAGGCCCTATGAGAGATGTTTTCGTTAAAAACGGCTACGTCCGTTAGAACGCGTAGTGTGCATGCACGCGCATCAGAGCTTCCCTGATAATACGTGTCGGAATTGGGAGAAAGTGATTTCTTTAAATTATACTTTTCTCGTTGTTCTTGGTACCGATCAGGACCAGAATGAAACAGGGATTATAGAACTTTTTACCATTTTAAAGTTGGAGCAGAAATGGCCGAGTTTAGGCTTGCACGATATTGTCCTAGGCGGTATCGCGATTTATCGTGGTGAAAAAATCGTGATATTTCGATATATCGTACAGCCTATTTTAAGGTATATGAATTCACGGGGTGAATTGGTCTTGGGTTGAGTTGGACTGCATGGTGTGGGTTATGTAGCCGTATCGGTTTTGCTCTGAGTTTTCATATCAGATTTAGCTGGATGCCTTCTAATTGGTAAATTTCAAAAAAAACTTGAAATCCAGTCGCCAAGATGCTTAAACTAAGACCGATCGTTAATAACACGAAAATAGGACCCAATTAATAATTTCTTGCCGCCTTACCCATTGGCTTAATGTATACCATATCCATCATTGCGTGAGTGAAATTATATTTTGGACAACCTAAATATTGTGTACTCTGTTAAAATCATCGTTTATTACATGAAAATGAATCCTAAAATTTGGCATTTCATCTCGTCTTTGTAAAAATATACAAATAACGTGATATTAGGAATGTACTTTAGATCCATAGACATCTAATGTTTAGATCTGCTCCGAATTTACCGAGTACCCGGTTAATAATAATAGTTAGTCTTCAGAAACATCTCGGATAGTTCACCATGCTTGCTAAAGTGTGTATACCATCTCATTTAGCTATCACATTTGTGAATGCACCACCCTAGCCCCCAAAACCAGGAGAGCGAGCAATATCACGTGATTTATATATTTTACTAATAATAGTTAGCCTTCAGAAACATCTAGGATAGTTCTCCATGCTTGCTAAAGCGTGTATACCATCTCATTTAGCTATCACATTTGTGAACGCACCACCTCTCGCCTCCAAAAACAGGAGAGCAAGCAATATCACATGATTTATTTATTCCCGCGACGTCATTTAATGTCAAATTTTGGATTAATTTTGATTTTATAAACCATGCTTATTACAAAACAGGCAATATTTATAGCTTCCCACGTAATAATTTCACTCCCGCGATCATGGTTTTGCGGTATACAGTAAGGCAGCAAGAAATTATACCAGTAAATTGCGTTGAATTTTCGTATTAATGTCGTCTTTTAAAGTAATTTTAGAGAATGAACTTCGACTTTTGTTACCTATTCCTAGTATAATCCCACCCCTTTCTCAGAGATGTTGGTTTGGAAATAAATTGAACAGCTTGCCGTAATAGACACCTATGCTACAAATATACAGAATACACCATAACAGTAAAATTTTGCCGATATTTAAATTTTTTCAAAATCACATCGTAAAAAATCGTGGCTGAAAAAAAAATCGTGATTTTCGATAATATCGGATAATCGTGCAAGCCTAGCCGAGTTATCAACAAAACTCCCGTTAAATTATTTACAAAATATTGCTTTTGACGTCGTAATCGCATGTATGCATTAACTGAATGGGGAATGTGCTGTTCACATGATAGCTACGTCACCACTTCTAGCTGCACGCTGATTGGCTACTGCTCGCCATCTGATTGGCTGAAGCGCCTGCCTCTGACATCACGAGTAGTATAAAAGGGATGAAGAATCGAAGATCGAGAGCATCATTGGCGTGGAAGCCAACCAGCGTGAGCTAGACATGGGAAACTGCAAGCCAACGGTGATTCCATCGATCATCATCGCGGTGCCATTTGGATTTGAATTCACCCTCGCCGGTAAGCAGTTCTCAAATTTCCGCGATACATCAATTTTGGATGCTCCCGGATGGCCATCCGGGTGCAAAAATAACTAAAGTAATAACTCCCGCATCCAGACTTTTGTAAGGGAGCTTCTCCGCGGACGGGCCTTGCGGACCCAATGTAATTTTACGGAATGTAGAGCTGATGGTGATTCTTGGTGGATGACTCGCCGGATCTGCCGACCACGCTGAAAAGTGGATTCAAACTTCCGCGCTGCATGTCGCGTATGATAATTAACTTTAGACCACAGTCTGGTGGAACTTTGCTTGGTGCGCCACAAGAGCTATGCGACGTATCCCGCACCATGTGCCAGTTACTGTACATGCATAATTAATCATAACAACAGCCCTCTCTGTTAATGGGAAACTTCCAACTTTCATACCGCCGTCGTGGGACGGAAACTTTACAACAAACTGTTTTAAATCATGTATCAGTTGAAAGACTATCTAATGGACATCCTATCCGTTCTTCTTCACCGTCATATCGACCTGCCTGCAGAAACCTGCCTGTGGAACCTGCCTGCAGAAACCCTGCTTGCGGCGACCTGTTTGCGGATATCGACTAAAGATCGTGCCATCTCGCGCTATTTTCATGTTAGCGCATAATTTCAGTGACTAATGAACTTTCACCGTACTGATGACCAATAGATATTCAAGTAACTATACTGTGAACATTTAACTATTGCCGTATATGGTACTGATGACTAATAGGTACCTTACCTGTCATAAGACCGCATTTTTATATTTTCTGTTTCTTACTGTGAATATTATCTTTATTTACTGTGGGTTCTCCGACTAACGATGCTGTAAGGTCCAATGACCTGTGATATATATTGTTCTGACCGTGTTAGTTAGTTGTGTATATGGTAAGTAGCCATTCTAGTTAATATGTTTTGTTTATTTATAAAAACTCTAGAACGCAGTACGCTAGGAAATACTATACAGCAACATTTATATCCACATCCCTATACTCCACCACCATCAATTTTACACTGAGGTCACTGATCATGCTCTAATTGTTTGAGCCTGACATGTTACCGACTAAACCTGGCTATTTAGCTCAATAGGATAGGTTTGAAGTAGTTAGGGACAATTTCTCCGTAAGAGACGCATAGTGTATGCCTCTTTTCTGGCTGTAGTGGATATGTAACATCACGCACCGGCTAGGTTGTGTAAAATTGGCCAATTACCTTAGGGCCTCTTATTAGTCCCCTACCGGTAAAACCGGGGGGACTATAGGTGTGCACTCCGTCTGTCCGTCCATCCGTCTGTCGCAGTTGGTTTCCCCGCACTTTTTTCGCAGTTCTTCAAGGTATTCAACTGAGAATTGGTCTATTGCTTTGTTATGAGAAGTTACAGAACAAGTTCGAGTTTCAGAATTGATGGAGTTATGCCCCCTTTCGAGTTAAGAAATACACAAAATATCAGCTTTTCGCACTCCAAGATATTTAATCGAAAATCGATGCATTGCTTTAGTATACGGACTTACTGAGCAAGTTCGAGTTTCAGGCATTTTCGTCAATTTTTCATGGAGTTATTCCCCCTTTCGACTTATGAAATATGAAAAATATTAGTTTTCTGCACTTTTTTTCGCAGTCTTTCAAGATATTATACTGAGAATTGCTACATTGCTTTGGTATGAGAAGTTACAGACCAAGTTCGAGTTTCAGGTGTATACGTCAATTTTTGATGGAGTTATGCCCCCTTTCGTCTTAAGAAATACAAAAAATATTAGCTTTCTGCACTTTTTTTCGTAGTCCTTCAAGATATTTAAGCGAAAATCGGTGCATCGCTTTAGTATAAGGGGTTACAGAGCAAGTTCGAGTTTCAGTCATTTTCGTCAATCTTTCATGGAGTTATGCCCCCTTTCGAATTATGCAATACGAAAAATATTAGGTTTCCACACTTTTTTCCGCAGTCTTTCAAGATATTATACTGAGAATTCCTACTCCTTCAAGAAATTGCTACATTGTTTTGGTATGAGAAGTTACAGACCAAGTTCGAGTTTCAGCTGCTTTTGACAATTTTTAATGAAATTTTTGACTGTCAATCTCTAAAGATTTATATCACCAGGTAGGGGACATGTATTGCAAAGCAATACTTACAGAATGCTTGTTTATGTTGAGTTATTGTCTCTTTCTACGATCCACCAGCCGCAAGGCTTTATAATTGTCTGGATTCCCTATGGACACATTGGCTGGATCCGACCCTGGGAAACTATCTAAGGTTTCCGAGCGGTGATGGTTAAAATGCCGATTTACATACATTGCCCCCTGTATCTTCGGATACCAGTTAGTTAGATACTCCCACCAATGTAGGAAGCACTGCGAAATAATATATGTATACCAGCCTGCAGTGCATCTCGGGGAATTCTGGAACTTAACCCTAATGACAGGTCAAATGTTAACTCCGTAGTGCGCGGTGACGGATGAGATGCGGGTCTCCATCCAATTCGTTGTAGTGTCTGGGTGAGGTCTTAGAACCCACCACGCCCTCAGGGGAAGGACACTAGCGGTGAATAGCTGTCTCTATCCCCACAATAAAGGACATGATGCTTTCTAAAGTTGCTTCTGTGAACTGTAAACTTGTCCTAGTGATGTTATATGTGGTTGCGGGACAGGGGTGACCGGATTGTTATTTGATTCAGGAGCTCTTGCTCCGTAATATGTACGCACGCTAGTCTTCGGAGGTAGATGCTATGCAGGGCGACCTACGGGAAGCTGAGCATCTGCGCTAATTGGATAAATGTATCTAAAGTTAGGTAGAAATCCCTGCCACTTACGGCCAAAGCTTGTATTCATTTTTAACAACTAAATGGTAGGTTAGAATGTAGCAGAAGGCCCACATAAAGAAAGCGGCGACTACCAATGCAGTAACTTTGGACCTACATAAGACGGTGACCTGGGAGTTATTCGGAAATCATTCGTCCCGCCTTCACGTAAACCAGTGTGTATCACATTAATTATGGCTTCACTAGGATTTTCAGCACTTAGCATTTTCTGTTTGAACAAAAGAGTGTGTGTGTGTGTGTGTGTGTGTGTGTGTGTGTGTGTGTGTGTGTGTGTGTGTGTGGGTGGGTGGGTGGGTGGGTGGGTGGGTGGGTGGGTGGGTGGGTGGGTGGGTGGGTGGGTGGGTGGGTGGGTGGGTGGGTGGGTGGGTGGGTGGGTGGGTGGGTGGGTGGGTGGGTGGGTGGGTGGGTGGGTGGGTGTGTGTGTGTGTTAGGTCTGTAATTAGTTTATATTAAACTACCGTGTGTGTGTGTGTGTGTGTGTGTGTTCTGCGGATTTACGGATCTGTGTGGTACCTTCGGCGACACCACGTAGAAAGAACACCGGATGGCTCTATGTTTTGTATTATTCTGCTCATTACTGTCAAACGAGTGATATTGTTTGTATAGTATATAAATTTGTGACTGTTTAATTATTAACATCTTGTCCATTATTCTAAATTATAATGGACTGTCATACCGGTGACACCAACAGTCGGGACGAGACCATGTGGTTCAATCCCGGCGGCAATGATCGCACGGCCCCCACTGGAACATCAGTGTTCCACCGGCTCTAGAGGCCGGTCTTTGTACTTTTCGGAGAGACGCGATACGGGATCCGCAACCCCGAGAACCGCAGCTAACCAGCCGTCATCCACATCATGTATTTGCGGTGCAATGGAGTGGAGCGACATGGCGGACCAGCGTGTACCCCCGCGAGCTATAATTGCTCATCAAGCCAGGTATTCTAGTGATAAATTAAAAAAAAAGATTTCGCTTGTTAATGAGGAAGAACATTTTAGAGTCCGGTTTTGGCCGTCATGACCATTAAATGGTTAAATGTTTTTGCTTTCAGAAGGTAGATATCTTACATAAAGTCAGTGAGCAGATGAAAGTGGGTGAGTATTACTAACTAGTGAATATCACTGTACAGTAAAACATGTCTATTGGGGCCACTGGCTTTTAGGGAATAAAGTGGTGATTCTTTAGCATATATGTAGTCATAAGAGTACCATTCTTAAGACAACAATCGTTTGACCGCCAAAAGCTCTTGCCTATAGTCAGAGTTGTATTAAGTGACCACCTGTCTTTCATAACAACTTTGTGATCATCCATCAGGTGGTCATTATAGACACGTTTGTCAGTTTGCGTTCTTGTCATTGGAGTATGCTGGAAACTTTACTGATTTGATTTATTATTCGCAGTGAGGTGTTTGAAGAAATAGTTGAAAAGAGCTTACCAACATCTTCATGTGTGGCCTATTTAATGGCAAAACTGGTGGTCAAGCCGACAAAAATTGGTTTCCGCCCTGCTATTAATAAATAGACATTTGTGAATAAATATTTTTAAAGGGCTGCCAATGGATGTCAGTTGTGACTTTGCCATTAATAAATTAACAATTAATCTGCTAGGATTGAAAGATTCTCCCCGAGGTCCACACGAGTATCCCTCTTGATTTTCAGGTCAAAATGTCAATGGTCATCGAAATGGTGATTTCTGCAAGATGCAGAATTCTCTGAAGATTTGGTTCAACATAATTTAACTGACAAGTCCACAACCATTACAAATAGTAGCAAAATCTGCCAAATTCTTGCCAAGCTCTACAACATATTTTCTGATTGGTTGGCAAATTCGTCAGCGTTTATTCTGATTGGCTGGCAAGAATTTGATGTGTTTAGTGTTCAGTGATATGAGTTGGAAATTATTTTTTGTTTGATTATTCTGCTTTATTAATAGAGCAATTCCAGGACTAGATCATTAGAACAGGTAGCACAGGCTCAAGGTCACACACATTTTCACTTCAAGAGTATACTTACCTCACTAATACTCTTTGATATTGCTAAATATCGGCTTTCACTCAATAAAACACTCAGATTAAAAAAGTTAGGTGCCCCTAATGGGCAGGGAGTCAGAGGGCAGTCCGGCGGATGCCAGCCCCACCACCGCGCATGCGCAGACTAGCACTTCCTCAACACATGTTTTCATGCTCAAAGCTTTTCTAAGCTATTCTAAGTCATTTAATCATATTATTAGAAGTGAAATCACCTGTAAGAGATGGCAGAACATATTAATTCGGCAGGGGAGGGCCCAGGACCTATCCATCAGGTGACTTCTAGTATATTTTAGCGAGTTTATCCCGGTGTAATGTGTAATCTCTCTTTGTGCTTATGTCCACAGGTATCTGTCTATGATTGTACAGGACATCACATCAACAGAGGGTTTGTTTCTCTCCACCAAGGTTCCATTTCCTACTAATACTGTTAGGTTATCTAGCCAAAAAGTCTAGGTCCAGTGATTCGGAGGCCTCGTAAGAAGGTCTTCTCACTTTGCCCTCTTGGTCCAATTCCTTTCCCCTTAAGGTGGAGAGAGTTAAGAGGTCATAGTCTTGATGGAGTGTTCCAGTTCATCAGATTGGATGGTTTGTCTATGCAAAGAATCAGTTATTCTAGTTAATGATATGAGGCACTTCTCTTATTCTTGAAAATAATTATATAAACTTTTGCCATTTTATCATTGTTTATCTGATGTTTGTGTAGCCTGAATATTCTATCCTTTCTAGTCAGGATGTTCTGGATATGAATACAATTCGTCCTTACGCCTGGATGTTTGTTTCGGATCGATTTAATTTCTTTTTTGAAATTATGACGTCATAATCAGCCTTGCACTTTATTAACAATTAAAGTTTTGCCCAACGCTGGTTTTCTAGTATCTGGTAGGTGCTCTTTATGAACACTTTCCTCTCCTTTTATTTTGGTTTTGAGTTTCTAACCTTAACTAAAATACTCATTGTCTTCTTCTTCTAGCCTGTTTCAGAGACCTGGTTGTCCGTCTTGTGGTCATTTCCTCAAGGAAAGATTTATTCCACATTTATGTTTCCAGTGTAGTCCTTGTGGCCCGTTACTTAAATGTGATGTATGTAAGCAGGGGGGGGGGGGGGGGCGATCTAATGGCGGATTTTTTATCATTGCAGGCGAAGGATAAGATCGTGGAGGAAGAGAGAAAACAAGAGAGAGGTAACGAGTAAAAAGGGTAAGAGGAAGGCCTCGTCCTCAGTGGACATGGAGGCCTTCCGTAGTGAGATGTTGGGAGAGATGAAGAGGACAATCAAGGATTTGGTTCCAGAGTTGCTCCATAGCATGCTTCCTGGATCAAATCCTTTGTTGTCCTCTTCATCTGCTTCGGAGCAGTAATCCCCACTTCTGAATCTGGTTTCTTTAGGCCTCTACCAGTTTCGATGATTCAGAGGTGGCCCCATTAGAGGGGGCGTTCCAGGACACTGGCAGCAGGCTTGCCGCGCCAGTGGTCCGTCGACGGTTGTCGCTGGAACCTGCTGGCTGCTTATCAGCCCAGGGGTAACCGCACACCGCAGGTGCCAGTACCTCCTATGGCACCTTTCCTGGCCAGCCCGGGTTAGCTCTCTTTGCTGACCCGGAGTCTAATCTTTCTGTCCAGGAAGAAGAGGCTTACCTGCTGGGTTCCCCTTCTGATGTCGTGACCATGGACATTGACGTCTGTGCACCCCTCGCGGGGAATACAGGCGACATTGTCCATGGTTCTACTCACGCAGGAGTAGAATTCACGGCTCAGAAGGTGGCCCGGGTTGGACCTGACGGCCATTTGTTCTGCATACCTCGGCTTGCCGAGAGTATAGCTGGTTCTGGCCAGGGCCGTGGTGTGGCAATAAGCGCCCCACGCAATACCACGCCGCCTGCTCCTGGACAAGCCAGTCAGATTAACATGCCTGCTCTTTCGGGCCCGCATGCTTTCTCTGGCTTGCCAGGAGTGTCAGGCTATCCAGCTTCTAGCTCGCCTGCGAATGCTCAGGAGGAAGACGAAGGCCCTTGTCTTGTAGAGCTTTCGCAGGTAGCCACGGAGGAGGATTGGTCTGACGCTTGCCAGTGGCTGGTAAGTGTTCGGCCAGATCTGCCCATGGAGCAGTCGGCTAGCCAGCGTGACCACAGGCCGTGGTTAGCTAGTAAGGCTACTGCTACCGCCGTGCCATCTCTGCCGCTGGCAGAGCATGTCGTTGACATGTTCGAGGTGGCGGAGACGTCCATTAAGGTGGACCGGTAGGAGGCCGTTTGGCCAACCACATGCAAGAGTGGGAACGGTTGACTCAGGACCGTTGCGTTCGGCCAATGCCGCGTTGCGCGATGCGGAGGAGAGTGGGAGGGCTTCGATTGCCGCTCTGTCCCACGTCTCACAGCTGTTACAAGGGGTAGTAACGGCTTCCGCATCGCGCCAGCCGAGCCCGGTCACAGTCCAGAGAGCCATCCAGGATGGTATCAACCTGGCTTTGGACTTTATGACTCGGGCGGTGACCAGGAGTGTCCGGGCGCGGCGCACATTTGCTTTGGACAATTTGTGCCCGTCCCAGGACCTGTATAATAGGCTACTGCATACGCCTATGACAGGTCCTGGTCTCTTTGGAGGTGAGGGATGTAGGCACCTCCAGGAGACGGTTACTCTGGTCAACAACCAGAGGGCGCTGCGCGAGCAGTTTGAAATGCTCCGTCGGGAGCGCGTTCGCGCCGCACCCCCTGCGTATCGTCCCCTGCAGGCTCGAGGTGGAGGTGGCCAGGTCAGAGGCCACCCACCAGCGCAGTGTCGGCCTAGGCCGCGTGCGATTCGGCCAGCAGTGAGGGGGGCGCAGGCTCAGGCGCAGTCAGCCAGGCAGCCACCCGCAGACCGAGGTGCGCGCGGTGCTGGGCATGGCGCGCGAGGATCTGGTCGTGGTAATCATGCCTGATGGGCCGGTTACCGCGGTGAGAACCACTCCGGTGTTTCTGGCGAAGGAGACAGTGCCACTCTTGCACTCCTTATGTCCACCTCTCTCCCTAGGTGGACCGGTAGGAGGCCGTTTGGCCAACCACATGCAAGAGTGGGAACGGTTGACTCAGGACCGTTTAGTCTTGCGATGGCTTTTAGTCGGGTATCATCCCGATTGGATGACAGGCCCGCCGTCGCGAGTGTCTCTAGTGCCAATCTGGACTCCAAATCCGAGAGATCCAGATCAAAGGTTGTGTATCTAGGAGGAAATAAATTCCCTCATACAAAAAGGAGCTATTCAACCGGCACAAAAGTGTCCGGGCTTCTATTCAACCGTGTTCTTAGTAACAAAAAACACCGGAGGGTGGAGACCAATTCTCAACCTCAAGCCGTTGAACAAGTTCATAGAGACGCCCAGTTTCAAGATGGAGACTGTGCGCTCGGTGTTGGCGGGGTTAGAGAGGGGAATGTGGACAGCTTCAATAGATTTGAAGGATGCTTATTTCCACATTCCCATAGCGAGGAGTTTCCGTCGCTTCCTGAGATTTGCATTCCAGGGCAGACAGTGGGAATTCAGGGTGTTACCCATCGGAATTTCCACCGCTCCTCGGGTTTTCACCCGTGTGGTTCTTGCGATCACAGCATACCTCCGCAGGAGAAGCATTGCAGTCCACGCGTACATAGACGACTGGCTGTTAAAAGCACACACCCAGGAAAGTTTATCGACCAATCTAGAGATTGTTTTAAAAACTCTCACGGATTTGGGCTGGATGAAAAATTTTCAAAAGTCAGAGCTGACTCCATCCCAGAAGTTTGTTTACCTGGGGATGTTCTTCGATCTAGAGACAGGATATGTTTATCATACTCAGGAGAGAGTTCAGAGACTCATCTCGGTAATTCAGTCAGTGTGCGACAGTCGTCATGTCCTGGCACGGGTTACTTGAGAATGCTGGGGTTGATGGTTTCGTTGGAACCGGTCATTCCTCAGGTGGCCTTACACAGGTGGCCGATCCAGTTGTTTCTCATGACACAATGGACCCAGAGTACAGGTTCGCTGGACTCGAACGTGGCAGTGTTGGCGCCTCTAATTCACCACCTGCAATGGTGGTTGAATACAGAGAATCTCTTGGTGGGGGTTTTGCTAACCCCTCCCCACCGTCAGGTGACTGTGTATACAGATGCATCGATGGAGGGGTGGGGAGCTTGCCTTGGAGAATCCACGATATCAGGGCTTTGGAATCTGGAACAGTCAAAGGAACATATAAATCTACTGGAACTAAGAGCAGTAGTCCTGGGCCTGGAACATTTCTTACAGAAAGTTCAGAGCAAGATTGTTCTTATTCGTTCAGACAACTCAACAGTTGTGACTTACATAAACCGCCAGGGCGGAACGAAGTCCCCCAGTCTCTGTATGATGACATGGAGACTGCTTTGTTGGTGCCTGGATCACAGGATTACCTTGAAAGCAGTTCATATTCCGGGAAGGTTAAATCTGCTAGCAGACTCATTGAGCCGAAGGATGAGTGTTTTACCGATGGAATGGCAACTAAATCAATGTGTGGCGGATCGTCTGTTCGACCATTGAGGGAAACCCAACATCGATTTGTTCGCTACGAAGAAGAATGCGAAGATGACGACGTACGTCTCTCCGATTCCAGATCCAAGCGCTTTCGCAACAGATGCGTTAGCTATCAGCTGGGGGGGGGGGGGGGGGTGCATATATGCATACGCATTCCCTCCAGCAATCCTGATTCCAAAAGTTCTTAAGAAAATCAGACAGGAGGAGTGCCAAGTGCTTCTGATCGCCCCGGATTGGCCAAGCCGATCATGGTATACGGATCTGCTGGACCTTCTGGTCTGCAATCCGGTTCCTCTGCCTCTGATGGACGACATTATCTTCCAGGGCAAGGCCCTTCACAACAATCCGTCAATGTTCCGATTGACTGCGTGGATGTTGTCAAGGAATCTAGAATTAAGGAGGGCTTTTCTGAGCATGCAGCCATGTTTATGGCCAAAGCCAGGAGGGGGTCAACCTCCAGAGCATATAATTATAAAATCAACAGATTGAGAGTATACGAAAATGGAGCCTTTTCGTCTCTGTCCTATAGTACATGGCACTGGTATGTAGAGAGCGTATAGGACATTGAGGTCATTCTAGTCTTCCTCCCAGGAAGGAGGGGGGGGGAGCGCATATGACATTCGGTCATCTCATCCATCGGTTGGTGTTAGCCGATGTTCATCAAATCCTGACTGTGTTTTCACACAGTTTCAGACGTTTAAGTGCCTTGAACGCGTGAAAGCGCATAGGGAAGAGCTGGTCTTTTGACCTCGCCTCCCTCCCGCCGAATTCCCTGTCGAATTCTGGCAATATCAAAAAGTATTAGGGAGGTAAGTATACTCTTGAAGTGAAATAAACGAAATCAAGGATTTCTTTTTTCACGAGAGAGTTGATACTTACCTCCCTAGATACGGACCCGGCCTCTCCACCCCACAGAGGCTCGGTCTTCAGGCTCTTAATAGTTGCATGTGTGTCAGCCAATAAATTAGTCAGAGGAAGTAGTAGTCGGCGCATGCGCGGTGGTGGGGCTGGCATCCGCCGGACTACCCTCTGTCTACCTGCCCAGTAGGGGCACCTAACTGTTTTTATTCTGAGTGTTTATTGAGTGAACGCTGATATTTAGCAATATCAAAAAGTATTAGGGAGGTAAGTATCAACTCTCTCGTGAAAAAAGAAATCCTTGATTTCGTTTATTTAGCAATATCAAAGAGTATTAGGGAGGTAAGTATCAACTCTCGTGAAAAAAGAAATCAGTGATTTCGTTTATTACAGGCCAAGAATTTTTTATAATTTAACACTGGAATGACTGGCTCAATAACCAGGCCAGTCATTCAAGTGATAAGTTTGTAAAAATTGTATTCATTTGACCTGTAAATGGACATTCAATAGGCAGATATTTAGATTTTATTGACCAAATTTGACCATTAAAGAATTAAGATATCACGTTCTAGCCTCACCATTATTAGCTTATGCCATGGCAGCCATCCGTCGTCCATCTGTCATCTGTCTGTCTGTTGTCTGTCCATCATCTTTTTCGTTACAAGCCTACTCCTCATTAACTTCTTGACGGATTTTAATCAAACTTGGCTGGGGGGATCCTAGGGTGGTAGGTTTCAGAACTTGCATACAGAATTTTTTGTGGCAGCCATCTTGAATTTTCTGAAAATTTCAGGAAAGCAGTTAAAAGCCTACTCCTCATTAACCACTTGGCCGATTTCAATCAACCTCAGTGGAAAGCACCCTAGAGCAGTATGCTTCAGAAAATGTATACAGAATTTTTATTAGACAATTTTTTCGGTGGCCATCTTGAATTTTCCGAAAAATGCCGGGAAATTGTTTAAAACCCTACTCCTCATTTAACTGCTTGGGCAATTTCAGCCAGACTTGGCTGAAAGGATACTAGGGTGGGACGTTTCAGAACTCGTATACAGAATTTTGATTGATCAAAATTTTTGGCAGCCATCTTGGATTTTCTGAAAATCAGTTAAAAGCCTACTCGTCATTAGCCACTTGACCGTTTAAAGCAAACTCGGTTGCAAGAACCCTAGACGGTATGCTTCAGAACTTGTATACAGAATTTTGAAGGGTCAATATTTTCGGTGACCATCTTGAATTTTCCTACTCCTCATTAACTGCTTGAACAGTTTCAATAAAACTTGGCTGGAAAGATACTAGGCTGGTAGGTTTCAGAACTTGTATACAGAATTTTGATTGATAAATTGTTCCGGCCACCATTTTGGATTTTTTATTTTATTTTATGAAATCAGTTAAGGATTTAAAGCAAACATGGCTGGAAGGACTCTAGGGGTGTGTTCTTCAGAGCATGTATGCAGAATTTTGATTGGTTAATTTGTTCGGTGGCCATCCTAAATTTTCCGAACAATGGCTGGAAACCATTTAAAACGCTACTCCTCATTAACTGCTTGGACGATTTCAATCAGACTTGGCTGGAAGGACCCTATGGTGGTAGGATTCAGAACATGTTTGCAGAATTTAGATTGGTCAATTTTTGTAGTGGCCAGCTTGAATTTTCCGAAAATTTAAAAGGCTACTCGTTAACCGCTTCGCCGATTTCAACCAAACTCAGCTGGACGGACCTCTTCAGAACTTGTATACAGAATTTTGACTGCTTGATTTTTTTGGGTGGCCATCTTGGGTTTTCTGTAAAATGGGAATTCGTTTAAGACGCTATTCCTCATTAAGCCCGTGGGCAGTTTAAACCAAATTTGACCTGAAGGATCCTATAGTGGAAGCCTGTAGAAATTCTATTCTGAATTTTGATAGGTCAGCGTTTTGGAGGCCATCTTTGGTTTTCTAAAAATTATCTGGAACCATTTAAAAATGATACTTCTTAATCAATAGCCTGATTTCAACAAAACTTTGATCGAACGATTCTATGATGAGAGGCTTCAAAACCTCATATGAGAATCTGGATTTGTCTATTGTTTTGGTGGCCATCTTGGATTTTCCAAAATTATCCATGTCTATTTAAGTGCAAATGGTTCAAATGTTAATGGTCCAGGTGAGCGTCACAGGCCCTTGGCCCTCTTGTTATTACAGACTGGTAAGTGTAGCACAAAATCTTTTACCTCTTTGTTGAGCAAGCCTGGCAAAATTCGCTTTTGAACTGGTCTTGAGGAAATGCCCTTTTACAGGCCAAGAGAATACTATTTTTGTTTACCACTTGAATTACTGGCTCGATGACTAACCAAATTAGAATGCTAAAAGGTTGATATCCAACCTACCATAAACTGTGCATGGGCGCGGTGTTTGTAAAATCTGTACTGAATCACATTTCTTGTTTTCTGTTACCTTCGCTAGTATACTACTACCATGAGGTTGTGCAGCTGTTCCGGCGTGATTCATGCGAATGCTGTGTGCTACAGAGTGAGCGCATTGAAGGTGACAAGTACCTGCTGAGTATGCAGTCAATAGATTGGAACATCGACAATACGGAGAGCAACACGTCTATCAAGGTAGATTATCAATACATGGATCCATTTCTGACTATGCCTCGCCCATTTCTAGCTAAGCTAACTTTAAATATGCATACGAGTCAATTTAAACCCTTTCACGATGAATTCCTCATATATCATTTTCAAGGTAACCATGCAGGAAAACATTCGAGTATTTTGAAATTAAACCGGGAGCTGTGCTGCCTTAAGCAGCAACAGCTTCCAGTCAAACTAATCTCAAAATATCCAACAAAATAAGTTTTATTTCATAAAGCATTTACTTTTTCATGGATTTGTTGGTGAAAGGGTTAACAGTTCGAAACCTGAAGTCCCAGAGTTGTTGAATATTTTGAAAGTAATATGACTGGGAGCTGTTACTGCATATGATTATTACGTTGTAAATTCAGCAAAGACATAGAATATACCTTTCCAGTTTATCCATCTATGTCACATGTAGGATGACATTATAATCAATGACCTCATGAATGACGTAGATACGTACGTCATGAACGCATAATTGAAGATGGAGTACGCGTTGTTGTACGAATTGTATTTAATAAACATTCTGTTGAATATTTTGAAACTAATTTGACTGGTTGCTGTTGTTGCTATAGGCAGCAACAGCACCCAGTCAAATTAGTTTCAAAATATTCAACGGCTTACCTACATAGCTTTCTAGAAATTGATAGTCAGAGCATTCTGGGATTAATTGATCCCAACATGGGCAAAGCGTGGGTGGAGCTTAACTAGGGATGGCTGGGGCATAGCTAAAAATGGAAAGGTGTATTCAGTCCGCTACTCTTAGACCTAGGTCTCCTTCATGGTGGACCCTCGTCATTTGATTGTTGTGTCAGATAACAAGTGTTGTCTTTTGATTGTAATGATGTCAGATACTTGTTTGACAGATCAGATTCCGGCTCCATTATAACACAAATTCTGTTACAGTACAGCTCATAAATACCTTCGAAAGTTTAAAAAAGACCCAGAAACATGTTAGCTAGTAAAAAAATGTTCTGATGAATATTTTGAACATAATTGGGTTTGAAGACACTTCAATCTAATTATGCTCAAAATATTCAACAGTATGTTTTATTTTGTTTTAGAAACATGTTACATTATTTCTGAGATGTAGTGTATGTATTTGGCGTAGACAATGTTTGTATGACTATGCTTGAAGGTTTGAATTGCCCTCATGTAATTACGTTGTGATTGAATAAAAGTGGCTAACTCATCTGAAATGTAATCACCCTCACCACATAAGGGCAAGTGGATAAGGCATTCATGTTTTGTGTGTGTTTGTATGTGTGCGTGTGTGCGCGTGTGTGCGTGCGTGCAGGCGGGCTGGCAGTCGGGTGTATCTGATTTGACTCAAATTTCAACAACACATGATTTTATCATGAAAGGCTATTTTCAGACTTGGACTATGATCCGGATAAAAAAAATCTGGGATCCTGATTGGAACAAATTCTTAGTCTATGGATATCTCGGAAACTACTGGTCCAATTTAGCTGAAATTTTCCATAATTTTGGTCATAATCCCTGGTCCAATTTAGCTGAAATTTTCCATAATTTTGGTCATAATCCCAAAATTCAGGAAAAAAAGAAAATATCCGCAATAAAAAAGCCCATGTTCAATGTGACAGAACCGTGAGGGAAATGTTCTGCAATCTTTTATTGCTCTTTTTGTAATTTAATGTATTTGTCAAATTGACAATGGAGCTGTAATTGGTGATATTAACTTGTAATGATGAATTACATTTAAGCGACTACACCTACATTGCATCACTTACAAATATGTCTCATAAATGTTATTATGAGGCATCGATGCAGAAAAGTAGACAATATATATACACCCTTTATCCCCCAAATTTGTTCAAGAAAATTTAAATTCTCATAGAAAATGTTCATTTGCAGACCAAGAGAAGACGATTTATGAAAATTTATCACTGGAATGACTGGCTCGGTTATCGAGCCAGTTATTCCAGTGATACATTTTCCAAAATACTCTTCTCTTTGTCTGCAAATGGGCATTTAGAAATCAAGACCACTGCAGAAGCCGTTTTTTACCTGCCTCAGGGTTAAATAGAACAAGTACATTTGTATGTGTCGAGGGAAACGTGTAGTGCTCATGAGGTTTCTGTGTTTTCTCAGCTCTTACCAAGTGGTTGGATCATAGAACCAGCGATCAAAGATGGATGTCTCTGTACTATGGCAACGTATCTCATGCAGGTAAGAAAACTATGCCTATATTCAGTCCATACATTATTGACTCGCAGCAAAGAGGCTACGTTATTTTATTGTGACGAGATCTCTGGCGATTGCATTTCAGTAAAGTTTGTCCATATTCCTCTAAAAATTTATAAAGAAAATGGTTTTAGGCGTATAAGTCTTGAACACTTATAGGCTTTCATATGCAATTTGGTACATGTCTACCATGTTGGTTTATTTTCTAACGCTTGTTGTATTGCAGATGATGTTTGATCCAGTGCCTTCATATGCCAGTACACCGTCATTTCATGAATTGACATCAAAGCAACCGCTTGCTGTGGCTCACCTGCGTGAATACCTGAGACCATTCTCTGACATGATTGTTGAGAGAGAACCTGTCAGGTGCTGAGATTAATTAATATACACTAAAACCTGTCTTAAGTGACCACCATATAACCCAACCAGTCATTCCTGTGGGAAATTTTCAAAAATAATCTATCAGTAAATTGACATCTATGAGAAAATAGATATTTTCTTAATTTGATGGTTATAGGGTTGAAAGACTGCTCATTAATCTCAACCAACCTTGGCGTGAATGACCATGTGGCAGTAGAGTTTCACAGTAGATTTGTCAATATTTCTGGCAGCCATCTTGGATTTTCCAAACATTTTCCGGAAATGCTTTTAAACGCAACTCATTAAAACAATGGCCTGATTTCAATGAAACTGATTGAAAGATCAAGACTACTTATTAACCATTGGCCTGATTTCAACCAAACTTGGCTGAAAAGACCTTATTATCATACGATTGCAAATCGCTAAAATAACTACTACTTCCTAACTGATTAGTCAATTTTGACCAAACTTGGCTTGAATTGACATAATAGTGATAGACTTTTAAACCTTTCTACAATTTTATTGGCCAGCTTTTCCGATTGCCATCTTGGATTTGCAAAACTTTTTGCAAATGTTATAATGCTAGTCTTTATTAGATGACCTGAGCTTATGCCGTGGTGACCATCTATCTGTCTCATGTCTGTCTGTCAATCAACCTTTTTTTAGACGATTTCTCAAGAACCACTGGGCCAATTTCAATTATATGTGGCAGCAGAAATTCTAGTTTGTTGAAAGGAAGCCGATCGGCCAATTTGGCGAGCAGCCATCTTGGATTTTGGCCGATTATCAGAAACATCTAAAAATCTCTGAAACCACTTGATGATCAATTCAAAACTCATGAAATATCATCCAGGGCAAGAGTTGAACCAAGTTTCTGCAAGGGAACCTGATTGGCCAAATAGTTTGGCATCCACCTAGTTTTCCCGAATACGACTTCTCCAGAACTGCCGAAGTGATCAGGCTGAAATTTTAGAGAAATGATTAGAGCCTAAGGGCCATTAAGGTTTGTTCAAGAGAAGTTGATACATCAAAAAACATGTCCGCAATCTAAATGTGGTGTGTTGGGGCAACCATAATGGATGTTTATCTTCTTCTTCTTTTCGATCGCTGGTATCACACTTGGAGAGCCATTCTCAAGATGAAATCTGTGGTTTTCTGCGGTTCTTCCACAGGCCCATACAGCTTTTCAAGAAAAGAGGTTGACAAAGGCCAGATCTCTTCTCTCAGCAGCTGATACGTACTGCAACATTGAAGTATGTGTTCTGTGGTCTGTTCTGCTTCTCCACAAGGACAAGCGGGCGATGTCGTAAGGTGGAACCGCCTGTACATGTGTTGGTTTAGTCTGTTATGTCCAGTTCTGAGACAAAAATGGTCACTTGCTCTGGCCTCGAGAGATGATGGTAGGCATCTTCTGATTGAGGTGTTCTATAGAGTGACTTGATGATAGTCTTCATCTCTGTATGCGTAACCATGTTTTCTGTCTGATTCTCTTCTGCACCCACCTTTGCCATCTTTTCTGATTCCTCATTTCCTTGGACTCCACAGTGTGAAGGGATCCACTGCAATGCTATCCGAAAGCATTTGATGGTTTGTAGTGCTTCTTCAAGTTGTGGCAGCTTACCTTTGGTGATAGCCTCAAGGACGGAGCAGGCATCAGATAAAAAGACAATCTGTGCAATAGGGTCGGCTGTTCTGCTGATGGTATTAGCTGCATGGACCAGTGCTTCGACTTCAGCTCTGTAGTTTGTGCAGTGTTTGCCTGTCGGTATTGCAGCTGACTCATGTTGTCCGTTTGGATACTGTATGTACAGTCCGGCACCTCCGCTCCTAATTGCATCTTTGGCTGATCCATCTGTGTAGATCCATATCCATGTCTTCTGAGGGAGGGTACATTTCTTCCAGCATGGCTAGGGTCAGGGCCTTCTTGCTCACATCACTGTGTTCATCTTTGGTTGTGAGATGAGGTACTGTGGTGCGAATAGCTATGCTCTCTAGTTTGTTTTCCCAGGGTGGAGGATCAAGGGTGTGGTTTGGGTCTTCTATTTGTGCTGGCAAAATTTATTGGTGTTTCCTTTGAAGTGCTTTTGTCTCTTTCACAAAACTTGATCTTTTAAGTCTTCCTGATGACAGCTGTGCTTGCCTGATCTTCATCGGGTGGTTGTTGAACGATTTGAACTTTGCAGCTTGGATCAGTGCTTTGCATTCCCTTCCTTTACTAAGTGGGGGGATGCCTGCTGTCTGCTCCATTTTTTCTATTGGTGTTGATCGCATTCCACCAGTGATGATGCGCAGTGCCTGGTTTTGTACTCTGTCGAGGTTCTGTTGATGCGATTTAGCTGCTGTCATCCATGAGCTGGATCCATACTCAAGGTGTGGTCGTACGACACCTAGGTAGATGGTCTTGAGGATCCTTTCATTGGCACCCCACTTTGTTCCTGCCAGCTTCCTCATGATGTTTAGCTTTCTTCTGGCCTTTGCCTCTGCGTTCTGGATGTGCTCCTTCCATGTTAATCTTCTGTCATAGGTGACCCCTAGGTATGTCTGCTTGTCCTCGTACTCGAGTGGAGTACCGCCCAGTGTCAGATTGCCAACCTTGGTTTTGGTGGACAGTGAGAATAGCATGGCTGATGATTTTTCTTTGTTGATGGTAATACACCAGCGATTGGCCCAAGCTGTAATTCTGTCCATGGCGAGCTGCAGTCTGTACGTGGCAGTCGTTGTGTACTCCTCGGTGCACCAGAGTACGAGGTCATCTGCATAGAGGGCTGCTTGGATCCCATTGGGCAGCTCTGCTACAATATCATTAATGAAGAGTGTGAACAGAGTTGGTGATAATACTCCGCCTTGTGGTACCACTTGTCTCAGCAATACATTCTGTCCAGATTGTCCATCCACAAGCACCCTAGCTCTGCGATTGTGTAGGTATGACTTGGTCCATCGGAGCATGTTGCCACCGATGCCTGTGCGCCGGAGCTTCACGAGGAGGCCATCCTTCCACACCTTGTCAAATGCCTTCTGAAGATCAATAAAGGCAGCTAGCATCACCTTCTTGGCTTGAAAAGTGTCCTCTATGACCTGTGCAAGATGTGTTGTTTGATCTTCTGTGCTCCTGTATCTTCTGAAGCCAGCCTGCTCTGAAACTATAGTGTTATCCGACTCCAGGTACCACTGCAACCGCTGATTGACGATGCACTCCATGGTCTTGCATATGCAGCTTGTAAAACTGATAGGACAGTAGCTCAGCACTTTCGTCTTGTTCTTCCCTTTTTTCAGAATAGGAGTCATTCTGGCTTCCTTCCAGCACTGAGGAACCTCTCCATTGGTCCAACTGAGATTAAAGATATCTAGCAACTTGCGGAGAGATGCATTACCAAGGTGTTGGATCATTTCATTCGTAATGCCATCTGGCCCGGGAGATTTCTTCTTCTTCAATTGGCGGATAGACTTCTTCAGTTCTGCTAAACTAATGTCAACTTTCATTGCATCGTGAGTGTTGGTGTCTGTTCTTTCCTTTTGCTCTTTTCTAACCTCTTTTTGACGCATTCGTGGTATAGAAATGTTGCTTTCTTTTGCATATGCCTTCGCAAAGGCATCTGCAGCAATCTTTCCTGACAGCGTTTGTCCATCTTCTTCAAGAGTAATCTTCTCTCCCCCGACACCCTCATCATTCAGTGCTTTAGTCAGTCTCCATAGCTTTGTTGTGTCTCTCTCTAAATTAAACCCTGCCGTCTTTTCCCTCCAGCTTCTTCTTTTGGCCTCCAGCTTGGTCTTTAGATACCTGGCTTTAGTTTGTTGTAGTGTGAAGTGGCTTTCATGACAGGGATTACCCTCTGCATCTTCTCTGGCCTTGTCTAGTTTATCATGCGCTGCTTGCAGTTCTGTTGTCCAGTAGGGGCGGTAGTTTTTCTTGAACCCTCGAGGAATCGCTTCGTTGGCAGCCTTGAGGATACTTGAATTAAATTCCTTGACCGCATTGTTGATGTTTCTCCCTTCTACTGCTATATTTTGGGTAAGCTCATTGGAACGAATGCCGAACAGACTCCAATTTGCCTTTTTGTAGTTCCACCTTGGATGTTGAGGTGAACTTGTTGAAATACTTCCAGAAAGAGAGAGGAGGACTGGGCGGTGGTCGCTTCCTCCAAACTGCGATCCGACCACTCTACTGAGGTTTCTGTGAATGTCTTCTGTACAAAATGCCAAGTCCGGCGTTGTTGTCGAGTGCCACCGACGCGAGTAGAAGGTAGGCTGATCTGTGGGATCGTTGACAAGTAAAAGGTGCTTTTCATTTTGCCATGCTTCAATGTCTTCTCGTTTATCAAGTGTTCTGTATCCCCAGCTCTGAGACTGGCTATTAAAGTCTCCCGCAATGAAGAAGTGGCAGTCTGGGACCTGGATTGTGTCAAGTGAGAGATTCTTGTCATTAGGGCAGTAATAATTGACAATGTCAATCACAGAGTTGCTGGTTATTACCTTGATCTTGATATATTCTGCCTCTTCCATAAAGGTTTTGATCTGGCTGGCGTTCACGCTGTTTCGGACCAAGGTGATCACCCCGCCTTTCTTTCTTCCTCTTCGATCACACCGGAAAATCTGGTAACCTCTGATCTTAAATGGTTTTCCTTCTTGCAGGTGTGTCTCTTGGATGCAGCAGATATCAATGTTGTTTTCGTACAGGAACTGTTCGAGCCCTGATTTCTTGTTGGTAACCCCTTCTGCGTTCCAGTGCATGATGTTGATACTGGGGTTCTCTTTGGGTTTGGTCTTCTCTTTCGGTTGGCCAGTAGCTCTCCATCCTCGTCTCCTGGCTTCACGAGACGAGTTGATGGGGCCTCCAGTAGCTGAGGGTGGGCTCCTTCGAGGCGTGGAGCCCGGCGCTGCACCTGCCTGGCGGATCCTCACAGGGCGAGCACCATTTTGTTTGATTCGATCTCCAAGTGTATCGATTCAAAACTCATACAGCATCATTTAAGGCACCAGCTGAATGAAGTTTGTTCAAGGGAAATGCTTCAGCCGCCATCTTGGATGACATAGTTTTTGTGAAAACAACTTCTCCAGAACCGCTGAATGGATCGGACCGAACTTTGGGAGATATGATTAGGGACTATGCATCATGAGCTTTGTTCAAGCGAAGTTGATACGTAAAAAAAATATGGCCGCCGTTGGCTAATCAGTATGTAGCATGTTTGGCAGCCATATTGGATTTTCTTTGGGGATAAATTTTGAAGCCGGAATTGGTTTTATATATATTTTTCGGTATTCTGATATCAAATTTGCCACCTGTAGCTTCGGATAAACGGTTTAGCCCATTTGTCAACCAAGGGCTCGTACACTAAAGCAATAGGAAATTTTTAATGTCTTCAAGAACCACTGGGCCGATTTCAAGTATATTTGGCAGGAAGCATCCTTAAGCCATAGAGATCCAGGTTTGATCAAATGAAGCCAATCGGCCAATTTGCCCGGTGACCATCTTGGATTTTGGCCAACTTTTTAAAACACATTTAAAAGTTTTTCAGAATCCGCTTTTGGAATCAATTCAAGACTCATGAAAGGTCATCTAGGGCAACAGCTGAACCATGTTTGTTCAAGGGAATACAATACTCTGCAAATTTGATTCAATGTCTAAGATAAATAATAATTTTTGGTCAACTCACCCAAACCAACCTCTGCAGTGATCCTGGAATGTCCAATAGAGGAATCCAGTCTCCCAGTCAATCATATGTAGAGCTGGGTGGTATTGATATTTACATGATGGTATCGGTGCCATAGAAAAATACCGCGGTATCACGGTATACCATCATTTGAGGGTGAGGTGGCATACCACAAAATTAGAGCGATTGTTTTCACTTCCTTCTCCAACCAACAGTTAAAATAGGTCAAATAAATTAGTATTCTTCCTGATATAGAGTGAAATAAACATTATGGCTATTGCGAATGTTTAGTTTCATGATTTTATTAGTTTTTTTTATTGTTGTAATATCATTCATGTGAATATCGGCTGTGTTGTCAGTGTGTGCTCGACTCACTAATTATAAGCCGCTATTTGACATTGGGGTGCGCTATTGTCAATCTGACTATTAATGCCTGCGACCAGCAAATGGTCAATTTTAATTTGGCAGTCGAGCGTGTTACTAAACAGAGTCCAGACAAAATCTGCGAGTATTTAAACAAAGCCAGTGTTGTACCCTCTTAACTCTGTTGGAGTCGTATACTCAGTTACCAAAAAATGGCCTATACACACGCATATAACACGACATTGAATAAAAGCTAATTCTAAGGCTTCTGATAATTATGAGTACCTGATATGCGGACTCATTATTCATCAGTCTTCATGTGAACAATGCGTGTACAAGGCTATTTCCGCAAAATTCCTAAGTATAGCTAGTTGGAAAATTAAATACAAAAATTAAAACAATATAATTTTTAGGTGTCCTTATTTAAACAATCTAACCATTAAAACAACCTGAAAAAATAAAAACTGGCGATTTCAACGCTGCTCACTGAATAATTTTTCATTGATAAATGCAGTATAGTAATGGATTTTCCCACAGTCTTAGTTCATGAACAACCAATCAGATACGTCGCTATGAGAAGATTATTGTGTTTGAATAGAACACAGTTTGTATGCTATGTTGTTATTCTAGCGTGTTTGTTCGACGACAAAATGCTTGAACTAATAAATTACAAATAATACACGCGGGAATAGATAATATATTATAGCGTAATAATTATTACCGCGGCGATGGCTAGAGAATGAGTTTAGAGGTTTTAAATATAGTAATCTTACCATGAGACTTGCAAGACGGACATTCGACATACAATTCGTCCTGTCAATATTTTGTGACATCTTAATGTTTGTTTTTACAATGCCTCCCTCACCTCAATGCGGCTAATAGCTAGGGATGCGTGTATTTTTTGGCACTATTAGCACCTATTTACCCATGCACTATTCACATTTTATGGTTTATTGCTCAAATATGGCTCATTAACCACTGGATGCTATGAGTCAGTATGCATGGTATTTGGAAATGTCAACGGTCACGGTATCGGTACACAGTATACCGCGGTCCTCACAGTACTACCATCAGACCACCCAGCTCTAATCATATGATGTCATAATCAACTACGTCAAATGTAGGATGATGTCATAATCAACTACGTCACATGTAGGCTGACATCATAATGAATTATGTCATGAATGGCGTGATTAAGTCCGTCATAAATGTTTAAAAGCTCACCAAGTTGTACGAATTGTATGTCTGCTATTTAATAAACATTCTGTTGAATATTTTGAAACTAATTTGACGGTGCCTGACAGCAACAGCATCCCGTCAAATTAGTTTCAAAATATTCAACAGCTTTCCTGTATAATGTTCTGGAAATGGAGATTCGGGGATCGATCGATTCCCAACATGGACAAAGCATTGGCGGAGCTTAGCTAGAGAAGGGTGGTGCATAGCTACAACTGTATTCATCTATTGCAGGCCAAAGACACGACCAATCATGAAACAATACGTGTCTTGGTAACCAAAAATCGTCTGCATATGGACATTGACTAAGTAAAACTGGCTTTCTTGAGCAATCTTACCCATTACAGTGTTAACCAATGCTGGTTTGTATGTTTTTGTTTTACACAGGTGAAGGGACTGGTTTACCTGTCAGACAGACAATCAATGTGCTAGCATGATATAGGTGCTGGGATGATGCAATAACTGTGATGTCATCGCTTTATACATTTTTCGCAGATCTCTCTTGATCCCTTAATCTCTCTTGATCTCTTGATCCCTTGATCTCTCTTGATCTCACTCCATACATTTGCATTCATGAGATTAGATGCTTTGCGCTTTCTGGAATATTGTTCACACACTGATACAGTACAGCTTATAAATAAGTCAAAATGTTTCCGAAACAAAAACAGAAACATGTTAGTTACTACAACTTTGGTAAGAAATGTTCTGTTGAATATTTTGAACATAATGGACCTTTCCACTTTTAGCCATGCCACGCCCATCTCAATCTAAGCTCCACCCACACCACGTCCGTATTGGGATCGATCCATCTTTGAACTCCCTGCCTATCAATTTCCAGAAAACTATACATCTAAGCTGTTGAATATTTGGAAACTAATTTGACTGGATGCTGTTGCAGCAACATCGCCCAGTCAAATTAGGTTCAAAATATTCAGAATATTCGACAGCATGTTTATTACATAGTAAAGACATACAATCTGTACCGGACTATTAAGCGTTAAAGATGGGCCAAATAGAATTATTTATGACATAACGATTATAACATCAGCATACACATCACCTAGTTGGCTATGGCATCATGTAACGTCATACGATCGATTGATAAGCTTGGAAAGGTCCATTGGATTGGAAAACATTGCTGCATTAAGTGTGAGTTACACAATCAGATATATTGTACGACGTGGACTAATGCGTCTGGGTCGTACGATAAATTGTACAACCTATCTGATCGTGTAACTCGGGCATTAGGCGGCAAAGTCTTCCAATCCAATGAACCTTTCCAATTTTAACTAAGCCCACCCACCTCTAGCTAAGGTCCACTCACACTGCCTTGTTGGGATTGATCGATCCCTGAATACACTGACTATCAATTTCCTGATTACTATACAGGTAAGCTGTTGAATATTTCCTATGGCAGCAACAGCACTTAGTCAAATTAGTTTCAAAATATTCAACAGAATATTTATTAAATAGGAAAGACATACAATTCGTACAACATGGCATAGTCCGTCTTCAATTGTGCATTCATGACGTATTTATCTACGTCATTGTTTATGATGTCATGTTACACATCACGTAGTTGATTATAACGTCGTGTGGTGGATGGATAGATTGGAAAGGTGCATTATGTTCATAATATTCAACAGTATGTGTTGTTATTTTTTAGCTGCACTGGAGCTCAATGTCACATTTTATTATTCTTTTCTAGTTGCGACTCGTAACTGGTATAAGTCTGCCAAATTTTTGACATTTATGACAAAGCTGCCGAGTCACAACTATAGTACATTGAACATTTGTCATATGTTGTTGCATGAATGGTGTCTGGGAACCCACTTTGCCCCTTTAGCATTCAAGCTGGCCAAAATCAAAATCAGCTTCTTTTTGGTCTGAAAATGGGTTCAAAGTTCCAGTTATAGGAGTTATTTGCACTTGAAAGTATGAAATTTTCCGTTTCTAAACGATCACTTGTTTGCCAGCACTGATTTGAACCATCTTCAGCATATCGCTTAGTAATATGAATACGGAGGCCAAGTTCGAATTCTGTCAATCTACACCAAGCTTACCCGGAGTTGTCCCCCTTGAAAAAATATAAACGTTAATTTTGCCGTTTCCAGGCAATAACACAGGCTAGACTAAACCGATTCAAACCAAATTCGGAATATAGCTTAATACTACAGAGGCAGATGTCAAGTTCCTGTTCTATTAGTTGTTGTCAATATTTGCCAGAGTTATCACCCTTGAAATATACAAACTGTGTTAATTTGAACTCATGCTAGACTAAATGGATTTGAACCAAATTCAGAATTTAGATTAATAGTATTAAGAAGAAGGTCAAGGTCCTGTTGTTTTGTTAGTTTCCTACAATAATTGCCAGAGTTATCACCCTTATAAAAATGAACTTCGTTAATTTGAGGGCATCCCCTTACAACAAACACTGTAATGTAAGCACATAAATCAGTTATAGGGAGTCCTTCCATGTCATTTCAACAAAAGTGGGAATCGAGGGCATTTGTATTGCTTGCAATGCCTTGTTTAACCCTTACCACTCTGCTGTCAAAACCTCAAATTTTCAAATTAAATTAAAAGATGACCAGGTATTCATTTTTCAACAAATTTGGTAGGAGATGGTCCTGTCTACGACCGCACCATCTTCCACCAAAATTGTTGCAAAATGTACACCAGTTTCTGTGATATTAACCCAGTAAAAGATGGAATCTTGACATCAGAGTGGTAAGGGTTAATTTGCTTTTTACTGTGGTCACCAGACTTGGGATATGATTGTATATTAAGTCTAATGCTATCAACAGATAGTTTTATTGAGCTGTAGTTTCATTTAGCTGCAATCACTAAGCTTGGTGTACGGGGCATCTTAGCATAAAGCATAGGTTGCATATTATATACACCTGTGCAAAAGTTAAGCACCACCCTATTTTTACGCACATGCGAGGGTATATTCATGTGCTATGAAGAAAGCAATAGCATAAACATTTATGTACCCATCCATCTTAGTGCAAGAGGTAATAATGCAACTAGAGGAATGCTGATTATGATGGTGGGGAAACACTGTATGTTTTTGTTTGAACTTGAAAACGAGGCCTGAATATGGTTACGATGACACAACTGACAACTATTGCCCTACAGTTGACACACGTGGCTAGATTGTCAATAATGGTGTCTGAAAACGAAGTTTAACATCTGTGCACGAGTTTGAGACTGTCATTATTAATACCGGGTATATCCACCTTGTGCCTGGATGACGGCCTGGACACGACGTCTCATGCTGGTCACCAACCGACTGATACGCCATTGTGGTATTCGTTGCCATTCAAGATGGAGTGCGTCTGTTAATTCCTGTAGGTTCTGCACAGGAGGATCCCTCCTTCTCACCATGTTTCCCAGAATGTCCCAGATATGCTCAATAGGGTTCATGTCAGGGCTCCTTGCTGGCCATGGTAGGGTTTCGATGGCATTCTGGCGGAGGTATTCATGCACAGCTCTAGCACGATGTGGTCGGGCGTTGTCATCCATGAATATAGGGTGGGTTCCAGGTGCATGATTTACAAAATGAGGGACCACAACTCTATCCAGTATGGAATCTTGATATCTTTGTCCATTTAGTGTTCCAGGTACAGTCAACAGATCCAGCTTACAATCAAATGAGATGCACCCCCATATCATAACGGAACCTCCACCAAATGGAACTTCTTCCATGATGTTACGTTGGTCGTACGCCGTGCGTCTGGACCTCCATACACGAGTTCGACCATCTGTGGCATGAAGCAGGAACCGACTTTCATCAGACCAGTGTACCCGTCTCCAGGATCTCATGTTCCAGTGTCTTCTTTCGTTGCACCACCTCAGACGCTCCTCTTTGTGGTGTGCAGTGAGGAGAGGACGTCTGACAGGTCTCCTAGCTTTCATGCCAGCAGCATACAGTCTCCTTTTGACGGTAGACATTGACACTCTATTGCGCGTTTCCCATTGCTGGCTGAGCACTCTGCTGTTGGTGAATGGAGATCTCCTAACAAGGCGTACTAGGGCTCGATCATCACGGGCAGTAGTCTTCTTCGGTCTTCCAGCTCTAGGCCTGTCCTTCACCTCATTAGTTTGCCCATGTTTTGCAATCAAACGACTGATTACAGTATGGTTAATGTTCAGCTGTCTGCCAATCTCTCTGCATGACATACCAGTGGTATGCATGCCTATGATTTGCCATTTCACACGATCACTTACCTTCGTCTTGCCATAGCGGTTCACAATCAAGAGCTAATTTCACTTCAAGAGTATACTTACCTCCCTAATACTTTTGATATTGCTAAATATTGGCTTTCACTCAATAAACACTCAGATTTAAAACAGTTAGGTGCCCCTACTGGGCAGGGAGTCAGAGCGTAGTCTGGCGGATGCCAGCCCCACCACCGCGCATGCGCAGACTAGCACTACCTCTTTGCTAGATTATTGGCAAAGAGATCACACATGTTTTTTTGTTCAATAGCTTTTTCGCTCTCTTAAACTGTTTAAGTGGTGTTTGTTTGGAGTGTTAGTCACTTTTTTGGATGGCGGATAGGAATACGTCGCCACAGGAGGACGGAGGACCTTTAAATCAGGTGACTTCTAGTAAAATTAGCGAGTTTTCTTCCCGGTGTATTGTGTTTCCGGGACTCGCGTTTACCGTGATAAGCGCCTTAGTTAGTTGGTTTAGGTCAACTCGGTGCTACCTAGGACTAATTTCTCTTTCTGTTTCTGTCCACAGGTCTGTATGACGCTAGGTTGTGACGTCACAGTACCAGAGAATTAGTATTCTCTCCACCATGGTTCCATTTCCTACTAACACTGTTAGGTTATCTAACCAAATGAAAAATTATGCCCAGTGAGTTGGAGGCCTGGTATAAAGGTCTTCTCACTTTGCCCTCTTGTTCCAATTCCTTCCCCATGAGGTGGAGAGAGTTAAGAGGCGTGCAGATGGTGGAGTTTCCGGTTCGTCACGTTGGATGGTTTGTCTATACAAAGTGTCCGGTATCTAGTTATTGATAATGTGGTGATGTTAATTATTGTAAACAATCAAAGGGAGATAATTAACATTTTTGCCAGTAAAGAGTTATCTATATGTATCTGATGGTTGTGTAGTCAACTTATCCATTCAGCATACAATTCGTCTTTGCACTTGGATGTTTTGTTGGGATCGAATTTTTCCTGTCACGGGATTAATGACGTCATAATCAGCTGGCTATGTATTTATTAGCAATAATCAAGCGCTAGGCTGGTTTTTGATGTATATTGATCTTTATGATCGTTTTCCTTCTCCTTGAGTTGGATTGAGTTTCTAAGCTTAACTAGTTGCTCATACTCCTTGTCCTTTGCCCTGTTTCAGGGACCGGGTTGCGCGTCCTGTGGACGTTTTATGCATGTGAGGTTCTGGCCGCATCTGTGTTATCGATGTAGCCCTTGTGGTCCATTGATTAATTGTGACATATGTAAGCACTGGGGGGGCGAGTTAATGTCCGAATTCTTGTGCTGCTTACAGGCGACGGACAAGGTGGTAGTGGAGGAGAAGAAGAAGAAGCGGAAACGAGAGGTTGTAAGTAAGAAGGGTAAGGGGAAGGTCTCGTCCGCGGTGGATATGGAGACCTTCCGGACCGAGATGTTGGGAGAGATGAAGAGGACAATAAAAGATTTGGTTCCAGGGTTGCTTCGTGGCATGCTTCCTGGACCAGATCCTTTATTGTCCTCATCATCGGCTTCGGAGCAGGTAATCCCCGCCTCTGGATCGATTTTCCTTAGTCCGCTTCCGTTGTCCGACGATTCAGAGGTGGCCCCATTAGAGGGGGCGTTCCACGGCCCTGGCAGCAGGCTTATTGCCGCGCCGATAGGGGACCGTGGACGGTTGTCGCTGGAACCCGCTGGCTGCTTATCAGTCCAGGGGTATCCGCACGCCGCGGTGGCCAGTACCTCCTATGGCACCGTTCCTGGTCAGCCCGGGTTAGCTCTCTTTGCTGACCCGGGGTCTAATCTTTCTGACCAGGGTGATGAGGATTACCTGCTAGGGTCGCCGTCTGACGACGCGGACATGGATGAAGACGTTTGTGCACCCCTCGCGGGGAATACAGGCGCTTTTTTCCACGGTATTACTCACCCTGGAGTAAGGTCCGCGGTTCAGGTGGTGGCCCAGGGCGCTGCTGATGGCCAGCGGTACCGCATACCTCGGCTTGCCGAGAGTGTAGCTGGTGCTGGCCGGGCCCGTGGTAGGGCTATATATACCCCGCGCTCTACCGCGGTGCCTGCTCCTGGTCAAACCAGTGATATTCTCATGCCGGTGCTGTCAGGCCCGCATGTTTTCCCTGGCTTGCCAGGTGTATCAGCGTACCCGCCGTCAAGCTCTACTGCTTGCGCTCAGGAGGAAGACGAAGGACCCCGTCTTGTAGAGCGCTCGCAGTTAGCCACGGAGGAGGATTGGTATGACGCTTGCCAGTGGTTGGTGAGCGTTAGGCCTGATCTGCCCGTGGAGCAGTCGGCTAGCCACCGTGTTCACACGCCGTGGTTAGCTGGGAAACCAACTGCTAACGCTATGCCTTCTCTGCCGCTGGCGGAGCATGTCGTTGACATGTTCAAGGCGGCGGAGGCGTCCATTAACACGAGTGGACGTCTCGCGAAGGCCCCTCGCGAGGTGGCCAGGCGTTGTCGCATCGTGCCCCTGGACTACCAGCGGTACGGTGTGGTACCCAAGCCCAGCGTGGATGACCGCGCGGCTTTGGGTGAGGATACGCGGCCAGGATCCCGTTCTGACGCGGGGGTCTTGTGCGCGAACGCGTTGCGTTCGGCGAATACCGCGTTGCGTGATGCGGAGGAGAGTGGGAGGGCTTCGATTGCCGCTCTGTCCCACGTCTCCCAGCTGTTACAGGGGGTAGTAACGGCATCCGCATCGCGCCAGCCAGGCCCGCTCGCGGTCCAGCGAACCATCCAGGATGGTATTAACCTGGCGCTGGACTGTATGACGCGGGCGGTGACCAGGAGTGTCAGGGCAAGACGCACATTTGCCCTGGACAATCTGTGCCCGTCTCAGGACCTGTATAATAGGCTACTCCGTACGCCTATGACGGGTCCTGGTCTTTTTGGAGGTGAGGGATGTCGCCACCTCCAAGAGACGGTCACCCTGGTGAATAACCAGAGGGCGCTGCGCGAACAGTTTGAGGTACTGCGTCGTGCTAACGTTCGCGCCGCGGCCCCTGCGTATCGTCCCCTGCAGGCTCGAGGTGGTGCTGGCCAAGTCAGAGGCCAGCCGCCGTCGCAGCGCCGGCCTCGGCCGCGTGCGATTCGGCCAGCAGTGAGGGGGGCGCAGGCTCCTCAGCCGCCGTCAGCCAGGCAGCCGCCCGTGCACCGAGGTGCGCGCGGGGCGGGGCGGGTCGCGCGAGGATCTGGGCGTGGTTATCGTTCCTGACAGGGCGCTTACCGCGGTAAGGACCACGCCGGTGTGTATGGCGACGGAGACAGTGCCGCTCTTGCATGCCTTGTGTCCACCGCGGTCCCTAGGTGGACCGGTGGGAGGCCGGCTAGCCGACCACATGCAAGAGTGGGAACGGTTAACTCAGGACCGTTTAGTCTTGCGATGGCTTTCCGTGGGGTATCATCCAGAGTGGATGACAGGCCCGCCGTCGCGACTGTCTCTGGTGCCAGTCTGGACTCCCATTCCGAGAGATCCAGATCAAAGGTTGTGTATCGAGGAGGAGATAAATTCCCTCGTACAAAAAGGAGCTATTCAGCCGGCACAAAGGTGTCCGGGCTTCTATTCAACCCTGTTCTTGGTAACAAAACGCACCGGTGGGTGGAGACCGATTCTCAACCTCAAGCCATTGAACAAGTTCATCGAGACGCCCAGTTTCAAGATGGAAACGGTGCGCTCGGTGTTGGCGGGGTTGGAGAGGGGGATGTGGACGGCGTCGATAGATTTGAAGGACGCTTATTTCCACATCCCCATCCACAGGAGTTTCTGTCGCTTCCTGAGATTTGCATTCCAGGGCAGACAGTGGGAATTCAGGGTGTTGCCCTTCGGAATTTCCACGGCTCCTCGGGTTTTCACCCGTGTGGTTCTTGCGATCACAGCATACCTCCGCAGGAGAAGCATAGCAGTCCACACGTACATAGACGACTGGCTGTTGAAAGCGCACACCCGGGAAAGTTTGTCCGCCAATCTGGAGATTGTTTTGAAAATTCTCACAGACTTGGGCTGGATGATCAATTTCCCAAAATCAGAGCTGACTCCATCCCAGAAGTTTGTTTACCTGGGGATGTTCTTCGATCTGGAGACAGGATATGTTTATCCTACTCAGGAGAGAGTTCAAATACTCATCTCGTTGATTCAGTCAGTGTGCGACAGTCGTCATGTCCTGGCACGGGTTTACTTGAGAATGCTGGGGTTGATGGTTTCGTTGGAACCAGTCATTCCTCAGGCCGCCTTACGCAGGCGGCCGATCCAGTTGTTTCTCATGACACAATGGACCCAGAGTACAGGTTCGCTGGACTCGAATGTGTCAGTGTTGGCGCCTCTGATTCACCACCTGCAATGGTGGTTGAATACAGAGAATCTCTTACCGGGGGTTTTGCTAACCCCTCCCCACCCTCAGGTGACTGTGTATACAGATGCATCGATGGAGGGCTGGGGAGCTTGCCTGGAAGAATCCACGATATCAGGGCTTTGGAATCTGGAACAGTCACAGGAACATATAAATCTACTGGAGCTAAGAGCAGTAGTCCTGGGCCTGGAACATTTCTTACAGAAAGTTCAGGGCAAGATTGTTCTTATTCGTTCAGACAACTCAACAGTTGTGACTTACATAAACCGCCAGGGCGGAACGAAGTCGCCCAGTCTCTGTATGATGACATGGAAACTGCTTTGTTGGTGTCTGGATCACCAGATTACCTTGAAAGCAGTTCATATTCCGGGAAGGTTAAACCTGCTAGCAGACTCATTGAGCCGAAGGATGAGTGTTTTACCCACGGAATGGCAACTAAATCAATGTGTGGCGGATCGTCTGTTCGACCATTGGGGGAAACCCAACATCGATTTGTTCGCAACGAAGAAGAATGCGAAGATGACGACGTACGTCTCTCCGATTCCGGATCCAAGCGCTTTCGCAACAGATGCGTTAGCTATCAGCTGGGGGAGAATGTATGCATACGCATTCCCTCCAGCAATCCTGATTCCAAAAATTCTTCAGAAAATCAGACAAGAGGAATGCCAAGTGCTTCTGATCGCCCCGGATTGGCCAAGCCGATCATGGTATACGGATCTGCTGGACCTTCTGGTCTGCAATCCGGTTCCTCTGCCTCTGATGGACGATATTATCTTCCAGGGCAAGGCCCTTCACAACAATCCGTCAATGTTCAGATTGACTGCATGGATGTTGTCAAGGAATCTAGAATTAAGGAGGGCTTTTCTGAGCAAGCAGCCATGTTTATGGCCAAAGCCAGGAGGGGGTCAACCTCCAGAGCATATAATTATAAAATCAACAGATTTGCAGAATGGTGCTCAAAAAGATGTATTGATCCAATGGATTCATCTATTCAAGTAGTAGCTGATTTCCTCTGTCACCTCTATGATGCCTATAGCCTCAAGCCTAACTCTATTGCTGGTTATAAGTCAGCATTAATGTCTGTTATTCCTTGCTTGGCTAAGAGGGGAAGTGATGAAGTAAATACATTGAATGTATTAATTAAAGGCATGGGCAATCTAAGACCAAGGAATCCTCCTGTGATTCCGTCTTGGAGTTTATCGCTAGTGCTTCAAGTACTAGGTGATAAGCCTTTTGAACCACTTAGTTCCATTTCTATGAAACTATTAACACTGAAGACTGTGTTTTTAATTGCTGCGGCCTCGGCTAGGCGTAGGAGTGAGATTCATGCCTTATCAGCCGAGGATGACCGTTTTGTGGTTTCAGGGGAAGGCCTTAAGCTGCTACCTAGGATTAATTTCTTGGCTAAAAATCAGTCGTTGAAATATCCAGGTCAACCTATTATTTTGCCTGCTTTAACTAGATATGATCCTAATTCTAAAGCATGGTGTCCCGTCCGGGCGCTGCGCCGGTACAAACAACGTACGGCGGCATGGCGCACCGACCAGTCAGCGTTATGGTTGTCATATATTGAACCCCATGGGAGGGCGTCTAAGGACACCATTTTCAGGTGGATTGTGGAATGCATTCAGTTTTGCCATAAATCCGCCACCGGGAAGCAGGTTGACGTGGCCAAGGCTCACAGTGTCCGCGGCGTAGTGACATCCACGGCCCTATTTAATGGGGTCCCTGTGGATGATATTATGTCGGTGGCTCAGTGGCACTGTGAGTCAAGTTTTACAGACCATTATCTCCGTGACACCTCTAATCCTCTCGCCTTGTCGGTTTTGAAAAAATAAATCGGTTTATATTTTTTGAGGTGATTTCCTCATTACTTATATATATCACAATTAATTTATGGAAACACCCACTTTTTTGGGCCTGCATCAGTCTTTACCGATGGGAAGATGATGTCAGCAGCCATTTCAACAAGGTCAGTCTTGTTCATGTGTTGTCCGTTGTTGATTGTATTGTCACGATTACCCGTTATTAATATGGTGATGGTTTGTGTATTTGTGTGGTTCATTGTTGAGAGTTACGAAAATGGAGCTTTTTCGTCTCTGTCCTGTAGTACATGGCACTTGTACGTAGAGAGCGTATAGGACATTGAGGTCAGTCGACTCTTCCTCCCAGGAAGGAGGGGGGGGAGCGCATATGACATTCGGTCATCTCTCATACATCGGTCGTGTTATCCGATGGTTAGTCAAATCCTGACTGTTTTTTCTTACAGTTTCAGAAGTTTAAGTGCCTTAAACGCAGAAAAGCGTATTGGGATGAGCTGGTCTTTTGACCTCGCCTCCCTCCCGCCAGATTCACTTTCGAATTCTGGCAATATCAAAAGTATTAGGGAGGTAAGTATACTCTTGAAGTGAAATAAACGAAATCTAGGATTTCTTTTTTCACGAGAGAGTTGATACTTACCTCCCTAGATACGGACCCGGCCTCTCCACCCCACAGAGGCTCGGTCTTCAGGCTCTTAATAGTTGCATGTGTGTCAGCCAATAATCTAGTCAGAGGAAGTGCTAGTCTGCGCATGCGCGGTGGTGGGGCTGGCATCCGCCAGACTACGCTCTGACTCCCTGCCCAGTAGGGGCACCTAACTGTTTTAAATCTGAGTGTTTATTGAGTGAAAGCCAATATTTAGCAATATCAAAAGTATTAGGGAGGTAAGTATCAACTCTCTCGTGAAAAAAGAAATCCTAGATTTCGTTTATTCTCTCTGTACAAATAAACCACGGTCATGAACACAAAATTCCTAATCTTGTCGCCTAAATCTGTATGTAATGTTCTACACCTCAAACTGGACTTGTACATAACTGAACACGTGTGCTGTTTCCCGCCATGCACGGACATCAAGTGGCGTGAAGTCATGCATGCATGTGCATTTCGTACTTGGAATTATGTCAGCTAACGCGGGGACAAAAAGTATGGCAGCCTAGTTGTACCATCATGTTTCTACGTTCTATTGTTTTTGCTGGTGCTTAACTTTTGCACAGGTGTATAAGTGTCATATTAAATTTATATCCAAGAAAATCCCAGTGAATAGCAACGGAAATTTGTTATTATTGTCATTATTATTTCAACCTTTCTTTTGTCTTTGTCTTAAAAACGTAAGATCAGTGATATAATAGAGGGATCCATTTCTAGCTAAGCTCTGCCCACATTTTACGCATTTTGATATCGATTTGAAACATTGACTCCTGAATTCTCAGAATCCCAATTTCAAGGTAATTATACAGGTAAGCTGAATATTTTGAAACCAATTTGACTGGGGAAAATATTCATCAGAAAATTTACTAAATTGTAAATTCATCAGACATACAATTTGTACAATTTTGTGACACTTCAATTTTCCTTACAGAGTTACTGGATTTGATTGTTACATCAGATAATTTGTGATGTAACTGATTATTATGTGAGATACTTGAGTGAGATATTGGATCCCTCTATTGAGGTTTATCTGTACAGCTAAGCCTGCATATATGTGTCACTCTATGGACCATCTCATAGTGGTCACTAAAGGTTTGTTTGCACGCCATATACAGGTCAATGTATGGACCATCTCATAGTGGTCACTAAAGGTGTTTGCACGGTTACACCTGTGTATACAGGTCAATGTACTGACCATCTCATAGTGGTCACTAATGGTTTGTCTACAGTTAAGCCCACTGTACGGACCATCAAATAGTGGTCATTAATAGTTTGTCTGTACAATTAAGCCCACTGTACGGACCATCAAATAGTGGTCACTAATGGTTTGTCTGTACAGTTAAGCCCGCTGTACGGACCATCAAATAGTGGTCACTAATGGTATATCTGTACAGTTAGGCCTACTGTATGAACCATCAAATAGTGGTCATTAATGGTTTGTCTGTGCAATTAAGCCCACTGTACGGACCATCAAATAGTGGTCATTAATGGTTTGTCTGCAATTAAGCCCACTGTACGGACCATCAAATAGTGGTCATTAATGGTTTGTCTGTACAGTTAAGCCCACTGTGCGGACCATCAAATAGTGGTCATTAATGGTTTGTCTGTGCAATTAAGCCCACTGTACGGACCATCAAATAGTGGTCATTAATGGTTTGTCTGTGCAATTAAGCCCACTGTACGGACCATCAAATAGTGGTCATTAATGGTTTGTCTGTACAGTTAAGCCCATTGTGCGGACCATCAAATAGTGGTCATTAATGGTTTGTCTGTACAGTTAAGCCCGCTGTACGGACCATCAAATAGTGGTCATTAATGGTTTGTCTGTACAGTTAAGCCCACTGTATGAACCATCAAATAGTGGTCATTAATGGTTTGTCTGTACAATTAAGCCCGCTGTACGGACCATCAAATAGTGGTCACTACTGGTTTGTCTGTGCAATTAAGCCCATTGTGCGGACCATCAAATAGTGGTCACTAATGGTTTGTCTGTGCAATTAAGCCCGCTGTACGGACCATCAAATAGTGGTCACTAAACACAGGTGGTTGTTTCGTGCAACAAATTGTGTCCATATAGCAGTGGTTCATTATGATGAGTGGTCTTCTGACCACCTGTATAAGACCAGCTATCCTGACCACTTTACTGGTCAAGATTTGTCAAGAAAATTAAAATTGTGGCCTGTCCAGTTGCAGGCCAGGAGGAGAATACTTTTTCAGTGGAATGGCTGACTCGGTTATCAAACCAGTCCTTGCAGTGGTAAAAAAACAGTCATCTGTTAGCCTACAGATGGACATTGCTCAAGAGGACTGTAGATATAGGTCTATAGGTCATGGTTTATAGTCCGCTTCCACTTGCATACTAAGCCGACTTTACGGCTAGTCATAGATGCCAGTTTCGGCTGGCTTGACCCTTAAATAGTTAAAGAATGGCCAGTTTTGGTCCAAAAAGCGAGTGTGCATTCAACATGGTGTCACTGGTGGAAATGTTGTATATATGTGTTTAATATTTTCTATAATATTATGTGAGAATTTACTTGTTTTTGATTATGCATAAAATAATATAAACGATCAAAGCAGATAGTTTCTAATTTGTTATGTATTTTAACGAGAATTTTTGTATAAAATAAGTCGAGAAAATATGCCTGTATATTAAAAAATAACTATATTTTTACATAAGAAAAATACTTGTACTTAGAGATAATATTCTGCTTATTATGAGTGCACTAAGACCACGTCATGATTCTTCAGTAAGTTGATTTATGCAACTAAATAGTAAATTACTCAGAAAATAATCTGACTGAAAATTCTTGCTACCATAGATAGCAATAATAGTCAGTCAGATTGTTTTAAAAATAACCAAGGTAATTTAATGATATGTAATTAGGCATCATAGATATAGTTCTTCAATATAATATGTTAAAAAGTATTATAATATTGAAAAATATTTATACAATAATACTGATAACCAATTTCTCACGTTCATACATTTTGAGGCAGTCGATCATATTCCTACAAAATGATGCTAGTTGTATACTGAATTTAAAATAAAATTATATTTACTTTCTCATTTCTGCTCAATCTGCCTTGTTAATATTGTGCCTTATTGTCCTTGTTTTATACCAAAAGCTGTTATTTTCTAATCAAATTACATGTACGCATAAAATGAGATATTGTATTTTGTGTTTCTGTATATGTTATATTATATCTGTTTATGTTTAAATATTACCTTACTATATGGAGATGTTTTCTTGAACACGTCAGGTGAAGTAACCCTTTAATGCTCAAACTGACCAAAAATGGCTTCTGACAGTGGTCTTCAGAAATGTGACATCTATTTGCAGGTCAAGAGATTATTATTAAAATTTAACATTGGAACGACCGAGCCAGTAATTCCAGTGGTAATGTTTAAAAACTAATCTCTTGGTGTGCAAATTGACATTTTTTAGGTAGAAAATTAAGTTTTTGGAACAAATCTGAGAATAAAAGAGTTAATGAGTCAGTTGGCCAAAAGATGCTAGTTCTTTAATAAACTATACTTTATTTATCATCAGGACACTCTGACCTAAGGTGTGTAAGAGAGAGAGAGGTAAGATTGTCTGAAATATAAAGATATTATACTTTATATATCATCAGGACACTCTGACCTAAGGTGTGTGAGAGAGAGAGGTAAGATTGTCTGAAATATAAAGATATTATACTTTATATGTCATCAGGACACTCTGACCTAAGGTGTGTGTGAGAGAGAGAGAGGTAAGATTGTCTGAAATATAAAGATACTATACTTTATTTATCATCAGGACACTCTGACCTAAGGTGTGTGTGAGAGAGAGAGGTAAGATTGTCTGAAATAAAAAGATATTATACTTTATATGTCATCAGGACACACTGACCTAAGGTGTGTGTGAGAGAGAGAGGTAAGATTGTCTGAAATAAAAAAATATTATACTTTATATATCATCAGGACACTCTAACCTAAGGTGTGTAAGAGAGAGAGAGAGAGAGGTAAGATTGTCTGAAATAAAAAGATACTATACTTTATATATCATCAGGACACTCTAACCTAAGGTGTGTGAGAGAGAGAGAGAGGTAAGATTGTCTGAAATATAAACATACTATACTTTATATATCATCAGGACACTCTAACCTAAGGTGTGTGAGAGAGAGAGAGGTAAGATTGTCTGAAATATAAAGATATTATACTTTATATGTCATCAGGACACCCTGACCTAAGGTGTGTGAGAGAGAGAGAGAGAGAGGTAATATTGTCTGAAATATAAAGATATTATACTTTATATGTCATCAGGACACCCTGACCTAAGGTGTGTGAGAGAGAGAGAGAGAGGTAAGATTGTCTGAAATATAAAGATATTATACTTTATATGTCATCAGGACACCCTGACTTAAGGTGTGTGAGAGAGAGAGAGGTAAGATTGTCTGAAATATAAAGATACTATACTTTATATATCATCAGGACACTCTCGCGTAAGGTGTGTGAGAGAGAGAGAGAGAGAGAGGTAAGATTGTCTGAAATATAAAGATATTATACTTTATATATCATCAGGACACACTGACCTAAGGTGTGTGAGAGAGAGAGAGGTAAGATTGTCTGAAATAAAAAGATATACTTTATATGTCATCAGGACACTCTGACCTAAGGTGTGTGAGAGAGAGAGGTAAGATTGTCTGAAATAAAAAGATATTATACTTTATATGTAACACACGTGTCATG
>CM067373.1:22004035-22034747 GCA_034401795.1 Chaetoderma sp. LZ-2023a
ACGACACGACGATGTTAATATCCTGATATTGCCGAATTTGTGCCTATTCGAGCATGATAATGTTAATTTTCTCCTCTATTGGCGGGGTAACGACCGATCACTCTCACTTTTCGGAAAGCCCAATGAGTCTAATTATCAATTCTGAAGAGTGATTTAGGGAACTGTTTTGTACACAAATACCCCGCCAGCCAGAAGACTAGACTAATACGTAAAACTAATGACTTAGAAAAATGTTCACGTAATCTTTCGCAGCGGTCCACGACAATTTTAGATGAACTATTAAATGTCGTTTGTGACTTTTGTCAGTCTATGAGACTTTTAAGGCAACAACCTCGAGAAATCCACAATACAGTCTCGAAACTGAATTTTCACATTCAATGTACAAGAATAGATGAGAGCTGAGACAAACAAAATTAGATGAAGTAGCAGACTTGATAACGGCTGTTGCAAAGAAGGCAGCTTTGTCAGAAATGGATAAATTCGTCGTCGACGACGACGACGACGACGACGACGAATTTGTCCATTTCTGGCAAAGCGACCTTCTTTGCAACACTAGCCCGATCGTAGTTGTTAAATTCTAGCTAGTGAGGTACTTGTAGTGTCAGATGTGATTGAGTTTGTGGTCCGCTGGCTATTTGCTCAGGTATGTTGGCATTATCACCGGCTTCCTTTTCAAATATAAACTAATTTAAGGAGAATAGATAGGTTTTTGCCCTGACAGACAGTCGGACACACAATTTGACAATAGTGTGCATTCAGATGGACAATTCACGACAATCCATGCGTGTCTTTTCATTAATACAACTGAAGCATAACTTAGTGAAGTTCAAGACACGTCAGTTTTGTGTGGATTACTTTAGTATGTGATGTACGGCGCACTTGAAGATTTTAATAATACGCAGATAAAGCCAATAATACTTTGATTTTTGTTTTCTTGGTCTCAATAACAGTTGAATTTGTATCTATTCAGTAACCCGGCGTGCAGTTTTATACGGCTATCATGTTCCAACGGATATTATTAATCTGTGTTGTACTATCTTGCGCCATCGCGCCCGCTACTGCCGAGGGGCGCGCGTGCGTATGTTTGCGCGAATTTGCGCGCAATTTGACGAATCCATTGCTCTTGTCACACATTCCTGATGGTTCTGATCGCATTCTTATCGTGGAGCAGCTGGGCGTGGTCTGGTCGTACAATCATCGTAAGGACTCGGATAAGCAGATTCCACGGAAGTTCCTGGATATCAGTGGGCGTATTCATGTGACTAACCAGCGCTTGGATCAAAGGGGACTACTCGGCTTAGTTTTACATCCTAAGTTCGCGGAGAATAATAAACTGTACGTGTACTATGTAACCGTGGAAAACAATGGACAGGCATTTTCCATTCTCAGTGAGATAAGTGGACTAGGTGGTTTAGACACAGAGCGAGAAATCATGCGCATCCCTGAGCCACTTGGCAGAGAAAACGCAGGGCAGGTATGCGTAAGCATGGATTATCCGTCCATCCTATGCATCCATCGATCCTTCCCATTCTATCCGTCTGTGTATTCGTTTGTCTACCATTATTTTCCTTTCACTTCGTTCATTCGTCAATTCGTTCTTTTATTCATCCGTTCGTCCATTCGCTCATTCGTTCATTTGTTCGATCATTCATTCATTCGCTCATTCATATGTTCGTTCCATCCATCCATCCATCCATCCATCCGGCTCACCGTCCAGCAAGTCATTCATTCATTCATTCATTCATTCATTCATTCATTCATTCATTCAGCGCATTTATCCATCCATCCATCCATCCATCCATCCATCCATCCATCCATCCATCCATCCATCCATCCATCCACCCATCGATCAATCCGTCCACCCCCACACCATCAAGTCATTCATTAGCTTATCCACCTATTCATTCATTCATTCATTCATTCATTCATTCATTCATTCATCCATCCATCCATCCATCCATCCATCCATCCATCCATCCATCCATCCATCCATCCATCCATCCATCCATCCATCCATCCATCCGTCCGTCCGTCCGTCCGTCCATCCATCCACGCACGCATCAACCGACCCAACCCGTCCCACCCACCCCTACCCACCTACCCATCCATCCATTCATTCATGCATCCGTTCGTTCGTTCATTTCTTCGTTCGTTCGTTCGTTCGTTCGTTCGTTCTTTCGTTCGTTCATTTATTACTGTATGCTTTATCTATTCGTTCGTTACCTCGTTCGATCGTTCGTTCATTCATCTGGCCATCCGTCCGCCCGTCCGTCTATCTATCCATCCGTCCGTCTAGTCACCAAGCTGTTTAGGCGGTAACATGCCACGCTCAAACAATTAGAGCACGGTCAGCGACCTCAGTGTAAAAATAGTGCGGGAGTAAGTGATGCGGGTATAAATATTGATGTATAGTATCTCCTAGCGTACTGCCGTCCAAAGTTTTCTACAATTAAACAAAACATATTAACTGGATGGCTATCTGCCATATACAACTAACCAATGCAATAAGTAGATTGTAATTAAATTAGGTAGTTAAGTATCATAGACTGATAAACTTTGACGGTACGGCTAGTTGAGAACACCACAGTAAACGAAGATAATATTCACAGTAATAAAGAAATTTTAAATGGCGGTCCTAAGACCGGGAAGGTACTGGTCATCAGTACCAAATACGGAAATAATAATAATTATTATAATAGTATATTTACTTGAGTACCTAATAGTCATCGGTACGGAACAGGCTACCATGTTACTGAAATTGAGGCGCTAACATATTCATAGCGCAAATCGACATGTGCTATGGAGCTGGAGAGATCTCCGCAGACGATTTCCGCAGCTGGTTTCCGTAGGTTGGCTCCGCAAGCTGACTCCTCCAGGCAGGGTAGATGCGGTACACTCTCAGGACAGTGAAACAAAGCAGTGGAGTAATGTCTATTGGATAGTCTTGGTAACCAGTACACAATTTATACGGAAATGAGAAAGTTATCCATCCGGCGACGGAAGTAATGAAGCTGAGGTGTGCACATTAACAAAGAGGGCTGTATATAATGTTAAGCAGTTACATAACTTCGCACACGGTGCGGGATGCGTCGCATAGCTCTTGCGGCACACCAAGCACATGTATATTGTTAACCATTTAACATTTGAGTCAGACCAAAACTGCTGCAGTTGTCGAGGAAAATGTAAATTTTCCGACCAAAGTAAGATTATTTTTTTTAATGTATCACTGGAATGACTTGCTCTTGGTCTGCATATGGGCATTGTCTATGAGAAAATTTAAATTTTCATGAAAAAATTGGATTGTTAAAGTCTTAATATAACACTTCTAGCATTTGGATATTTCTAATTTATCCTTCCTATTTTTTGCAGGTGACTGATCGGCGATGGCTTCTAAACTCTAAACGGACACAGTTTTTCCTGCTACGCCTAATGGATTTACTAACATGGATTTTATAAAAATAAAAATTTGATGACCTGTGTTACTCTATAATCTAATTTTTGTATGGAAACAGTATATTTGAACTAAAACATGATGATGTACGTTCGAAACATGATCGGCTACTACACACATCAATGGCTGACAGCTATGCCGGCGGCTGTTCTGGATCGACTGCTGACTGTTATCAACCGTATTCCTGAGGGCTCAGCTAATGTGCATCTCACATAAGCTCTATGTATCATTTGAGATTGGGTGGGATTTGAATCAAATATCAATAAATTAAATTTAATCTCTTAATTATACCCACACGTTTTGAAAAAACTGCAGGGATATTACAATCGCCTCCATCTGTGTGTCTGTCCATCCATCTCCTCAGAAAGCTTTTGGTAGAATTCAATCAAAATTATTGTGTAAATTACCGATATGCTTGTGGATTGGGAGACACCATTTACACTAGGCTCCATTCCCAGAGGGGTGTGGGTGGGGAGGGGGGGTGGTATAGGGTTGATGGAAGACTGTCAAAGTTAAAGGAATATAACCAAATCTGGTGATTTACCATATCATGGCCCTATGGGTGTAGAATGTGAGACAACCTAATACATTAGGCTGTGACACTGCTCGGGTCGGAAGAGGCTGATGGGGGAGGGGCAAAATGTCAACTGAATTTGTGAGTAGCGGCGACAGCAGAGTGAAATCTACACAATGTAACGTGCACAAGATAAAGGTAAGAGATGAATTGCCCATATCTCATTTTAATGGGAAAAAATTAAAATTTATAAAGGAAAGCTGGTGAATATTTTAGAATTAGTTTGCCTTTGCTGACCTGGTGAGTTGGGCAGCAACAGTTTCCCGTCAAATCAAAGTACTTGAAATTGGTTTCAAAATATTCACCAAGTTAGCTGTATCTATGGTTACCATGAAATTTGGAATTCAGGATTCAAAGTATATAAACTGATCCCAACACGTGAAAATCATCGATGGAGCTTATGTAGAGATGGGCGGGGCAAAGCTAAAAAATTATCCATTAGAAAATCTAAATTTCTGCTCTCCTTCCCTTTGTCAATTCCAGTTTTTACTATGTTTAACCCTTTCGTGACAAGTCCTGAAAACAATGTGGCATGGCAAATGATGGTTGTAGCCTAATTTCTCAATCCGAAAGAAAATTACATTTTAGTATGATGACTGAATTAATTATACCTACCAACCTTGTCTCTTTGAGTCCATTCATTATCCCCATACCTACCTTGTCTCCTCGAGTCCATTCATTATCTCCATGTTTTGAAAAGGAAATTTATTGTAAGCAGAGATTGGAGTCTTCCAGATTTATCTAGATTTCTGGATTTTTCATAGACCACTCTCGCACACCAGTTGACACCCTCTCCATGAATTGAAATTAAGCCAAATGAGCCACTATGTTCAGATAGGACTAGTGATTACTAGATTCTACTTTAGCCCTTCAAATTTTCTTTACAGACCAAGGGAAGACTATTTTTGAAATTTTACAACTGGAATGACTGGCTCAATTACCGAGCATTCTAGTGGTAAATTTTCAAAAAGTCTTGCTCTGTTAATCAACATTTCTTAAGATCACAGCAGAGGCATTCATTGGCCACCATGACCATTAAAGGGTTGACAAATGAAATTGTTGCCATTGGGCTGGTCATTGTATTAACCCTGGTCAATTTCTACTAGCCTCTGGCTCATGTTAATTTTAACTCCTGCTCTCACAGATCACTTCCTCTGATGACATCCAGATTTTTCAAATCAATCCACTCGTCTCTGTGTAATGAAACTAATTAAAACAAATTTGGTATGTGATTATGGAGTGCAGAGGAGACTCCCCCAGGGATGGGATGGGTAAAGAGGTCAAAGTGGTGAGCATGGGGATTTGCTATAATGCGTCATCGACCAAGCAATCTAGTTATCACTCACTTACCATCATTGTCGAAGACTTGATGCTTGATAAATAACATTATGAACAGGAGTAATCAGAGATTGTAAACCACCGCCGAGACCACCCTACCGTTTTTGTCATATCCAAATTTGTTAAATCTTTATGTATGATCACACAAAGTCTGGAAACTCTTGTATAGGTTATGTTGGTTTGTTATGTTAAAATTTTTAACGAATCGGATCAGAAGTTTTTTAGATGCAATACTGGATGCATGCACACACATAATACCCTTTCCCCTTAGGGCAAGGGTAATAATCCAGGAATGAATAGCAATAAAGATCAAAAGTACCTGCAATCTAAAGAAACAATCTGTTGTGTATATTTTGACAAATTCAATTGGAATCTATTGTTGTCCAAAACAACACCAGTTTCCAATCAAATTGGACTCGATATATTCAACAAATCTACTATACATAGTCCAGTCTGATTACCTAAGATGAGATTCTCTCTCTCCCTCTCACTTCGAGTAAACTTTATTTGATATTTACACTGATAGCTTACAAATAATACAGTATTCAACCCTTTAATACGCAAGCTTTACCACTGGAACATGTTGTCACCTAATGCAGCAACATCTTCCAGTCCAATCGATCTCAAAATATTCAACAATTTAATCACCAGTCCTACTAAGTAATATGACACTCTTACATAGAAGAAACTGTATTTGACATACATGTAGTTTACAATGGCAGCTTATACAATAAGTGAATCGAAATAAAATGGTACAGTAGATTTACATCAAGCGCATCAGATTTAACCCTTACCACTCTTATGTCAATATTCTATCTTTTAATGTGCCAATAGCCTGGAAAACTGGTACTGTTCTACTTCTACTAATATAAACTGGTGTACATTTTTTAACAACTTTGGTTTGGTAGATGATGTTGCTATCTATGACAGCAACATCTTCCACCAAATCTGTTGAGACAAGAACACCAGTTCTTTTAATTTAATTTGAAAATTTTAAATTTTGACAGAATGGTAGAGGTTAATAAAATAGTGCAGAAGATAGAATTACAGAATCATCATTTTCATGAAATCTCAACCAGATAACTGTCCTATTCGCCATATGATCCTGAAGAAAAAAAAGAGGAGAAACATTTACAAGATGAAAGAACAATAGAAAACGGAAATAAAACTGGAACAGTCAACAACGGTGATTTCAAAGAGCTAATATGTCTCATGACTGCCATTACTTTAATAATGCATGTTACGGGCCCGTATTGACCCAGTAGCAGCCCCGTAACATGCGGTATCATGATAGATGATTGAGGAACAGAAATTAGACCGTAGATGCAGGCCAATATCTCCCTAGAAGCTAAATGACGGGTGTGATATAATGGTATTAATGGGCAAGCTATGTAAGGATGCACACTTTAAATTTTGTAGGCGTCAGTGTAGCTGTTCAGCTGTATGTAATATTTTACCGACGCAATTATAAATTAGGTTAGACATTCTCACTAAGCGATTCCGGCCATCAAGGAATCGAGTACTCGGTTAAATAAAGGAATCGACACGCTATCGTTGACGATTTTACGCTAGGAATTTTATTCACAGAAAACTATTTATATTTTCCCGTAGAAATTTGTAAACAAACTGAATTAACCAATCAACCGTGGATTTATAAAATTCAGTCATCTGCCGTAATGTAACGCTACGTTTGATTGGATAAAACGCCCGTAATGCTTCGTATTTAGCGATCGAAAACTGGTGCTCTTAAAACCGTCCAGACGGCGCGTAGTTCTCTAGGCAAGTTTATTGAAAACCGTCCAGACGGCTCGTAGGTTTATTTGTACGCTTTTTGCGCGCCGTCTAGACGGCTCGTAGGTTCCTTAGGGTTAAGGGGGTTTCCGTGGATAAGTAAATCAAAGCATAAGTAACACCACCCAAACACAAAGGAAATCAGTTTACAGACCACAGACTCCGCCTATGAGGAACTCATTCCAGAACACTCAGAAAGCCCCCAAATTACAAACAGTCGGTCTACCATATATACAACAGGTATACATGAGTAACAAATACCAAACATCAAATGATAGTATCCATACCCTAAAATCAGGTGTTAAAAGCTATAGCCAGGCTGTTGCAACTTCTGCAAGTAGCGCTCGTGGTGCTAGTAATGTTGCACAGAGCTACAACAGAGTAGCTGACCAGCACCCTAACAAAACCAAATTCAGGCATGCACAATCCGGCTATCTTCAATGCCATCAAGCACTAATACAGCAACCAAGATCTTAATTATCAGCAGCTCTACACTAAAAAGACTTAGTGGTAGATATATGACCACCGAAACTAATGACATTACTATGAGATCTTACGGAGGTGCCAGATTCAGTGAAATTAATGATAAAGTAGAGGAATTTCTTACTGCTAAATCATTTAATACACTTGTTATCCATGTTGGCAGCAATGATATTGGAAGGCGGAAAGTGAGCGGTATGATTAACAACTATGACTCACTAATAGAAAACATCAAACTACTGGCACCCAACACCCACATTTGTGTATCATCTCTGCTGCCACGACCCAACAACACATATGAGAACAACACTGGGCATGAATTTAATGAAATGTTAGCATCTCTTGCATCATGGCACAATGCAGTCTTTATAGATAATACTGAATTGTTTACAAACCAGTATGGCGAAGCAAATGAAGAGCTCTTCAATTATCGCTGTGTACGAGTACTTTCAGAAAACATAATAAACTATCTTAAAACTAACCACTATCGTGTTCAAGATTTTTTAGAACTAAGAAGACAACGTCAAAGAGCAATGCATTAGACCGTAAACTATCTGCTTCTGAAGTATCCAAACCATTAACACTAAGTAATCGATACAACAATATACTAGATGAATACATAGCTCCAAATACCCGTAATGAAATCAATCCTACCCATGAACTACCCACTACTGCATCCAGGAGCAAAACTATAAGAAAAATACATACTGGACATGCTCAAGGCAAAAATTTACATTTGATCCATTCAACCAGAGCCTGTAATTAAAGACTTCAAATAAAAAGAAAATTGCACTACAATTGGATCAAATTATGACCACAGACAAGCTGATAATAATCTAAATAATAACAAACATGGATCTATCAAGCATGATCACCGGAACATGTCTAAACCAATCGAAAATATATGTATATATACCAATGCTGATAACTTAATAAATAAAAAGGCAGAATTAGAAGCAATAGTTCATAACGTCCGTCCAGAACTTATGTTAATTACTGAGATTTTCCCCGAAAAACATAGCTGTAGGTAACAATATAAATCTATGTGAATTACAGATTGATGAATACAACCTGATAATCAATAATACGCCCAAAAGAGGAGTTGCCATATATACATACCCACGAAACAATAAATGTCCAATATTGCGATATAATAAACAATGACGAATCTCTCTGGTGTTCCTGGACGACTAAGCAAAAAAGAAAAGATATTAGTTGGGTGTATATAGAGACGTCCTTCTTCAGATATATCAAACAATAATTACTTATTAAATCAGCTGAATGCTATAGGAAAATATACGTCAGACCACATTTTAATAGCAGGGGATTTTAATTTCCCAACCATTAACTGGACCACTGGACGTGCAGCCAGTACTGAAGGGGACAAATTTGTTTCAACTCTAAGAAATAATTTCCTTCAACAACTAGTTACCAAGGCAACACGCTACAGAATAAACCAAACCTCTAACATATTAGATCTTGTACTAACTAACAATACTAATGCTGTCTATGAAATAACCCACCTTCCTCCTTTAGGTAAGAGTGATCACGACGTTTTGCAAATCTCATTGCACACAGATTTATTAAGATCTACCAATGAAATTGTTAAACCTAAATTGTAGCTGAATAAGGGGATGTATGGAGAAATACATAACAAATTAAAGCGTGCTAACTGGCAGTATTTGTATGAACTCGATATCAAAGAAGCGTGGAACCACCTACATGGAAGTCTAAGTAGCCTGAAGAACCAATATATTCCAATATCTAATAAACGCAATACGAAAAAATATGTGTGGCTTAATCACAGTGCATCTCAATCGCTCATAAATAAAAATAGAACATATAAAAAATACAAGAAAACAAAGGCACCAAGTGATTATGTTCTTTACCAAACTACACGAAATAAAGCAACATGGTGTGTCAGAGAAGCACATCTGTCTTTCGAACAGAGAGTGGGTTCAGAATGTAAAACTAATCCCAAATCATTTTGGTATTATGTCAAAAGTAAAACTACACCTAGGGAATCAATAACCAGTTTGAAAGACCCAATGAATGGTTCATTATCCACAAGTGACAAAGGCAAATCTGATATTCTAAATAACTTCTTTGCCAGTGTATTTACGACCGAAAACTTAGACTCGACTCTGTTCCAATCGTGACCCTCACAAGTAAGGAACCTGTTTTAGCAGACATCATAATAACACCTACTGCTGTAGAAAAGAAACTCAGGAACTTAAACCCTAATAAGAGTCAAGGCCCAGATGAAAAACCAGCAAGATTACATAAGGAAGAAGCTAAGGAAATCAGTGTATCTCTCTGCATAATTTTTAATAAATCTTTAGAGGAGGGCATGTTACCCACCATCTGGAAGACTGCTGATGTCTGCCCTATTTACAAAAAGGGATGTAAAAGTGACCCTAGGAACTATAAACCAATAAGCCTTACATGTATTCTGTATAAAGTTTTAGAGTCTCTATTACGAGATGAAATCATCAATTTTATGGAAACAAATTACCTGTTTTCCAAATGCCAACACGGGTTTAGAAAAAACAGATCATGCAAAACTCAACTCATGGAATACAGCGACTACCTTACTTCTAAATTAGACACAGGTGAATCAACAGATGCAATATATTTAGATTTCTCGAGGGCTTTTGACAGCGTCCCACATACCAGGTTACTTATGAAATAAAAAAGTTATGGCATTGGGAATAAAATAGTTCAGTGGATCAATAACTACCTAACTAGCAGGAAGCAGAGGGTAAAAATCAATGACACAGTCTCAGAGTTGGAAGATATCACTAGTGGTGTTCCACAGGGGAGTGTTATTGGACCTACCCTGTTTCTAATATACATAAACGATTTGCCTGATTTAGTCACATGCTATTGCAAAATCTTTGCAAATGATACGAAAATATATGGTAATCCACTAACCCATCATATACAAGATGACATTAACAAAGTATGTAACTAGGCAGACACATGGCAGCTAACCTTCAACTATAAAAAATATAGATATTTGGATGACTTTTATCAAGTACGCATAGTGCATGGTTCTATAGCATTATCAGGTCACATTATGACTGATAATTATGCATGTTCGCGTGCTTTAGTGACGCGGATCAATGCTTGCTACTCTGTGTGGAGTTATGGCTTGTTAGGCTTTATGATGATGCTTATATCAACAGATGTGTTTAGGCTCCATAGTCAGTAAAGATAGCAAACATAATAGTAATCCCTTTTATGGATGTTAACCTTCAAGGTGTGTACTTGTGAACGAAAGGTGACCCGTAATATGATGATTATATTCCAATGACACTTACATTGAGGAATCCAATCTCTCAGTCAAACATATGACGTCATAATTAAATAAGTCACAGGTAGCGGACGTCACAATCAAATTCGTTAATGGCGTATCTAAGTCCGTCATAAATGCTTAATAGTTCATCAAGTTGTACGAATTGTATGTCTTTACTATTTAATAAAGATTCTGTTGAATATTTTGAAACTAATTTGACTCGGCGCTGTTGCTGCAAAGGCAGCAATAGCACCCAGTCAAATCAGGTGGCGTTTTTTAATATTCAGCAGCTTACCTGTATAGTTTCTGCAAATTGAGATACATGGGTTTGCCAAACCACTGGTCACATCTTTATCACTGAGCACATAATACAGACTGCTGCGCCACACAGCTTATGGAAATCTTTTCTGGTTGGTTGGAAATTATTTCGTCAACTGGAGAACACTATCGATATTTAGGTTCTAAACCCTGAACACCATTTTTGACAGCATGTGAAAAAGCTAACAGTCTATGCATAGTTTATATATAGCATATTGTATCATCCGAATGAATAGTATAAGATGAGATTCCCATTAATTTCGAGCATAGCAGTAGTAGAGGGGTGAAATTAAAGTTGCCTGTATGTATATCTTTCAACAATCATCTCGAGTCACTTTTGACCAGATTACTATATATAAGCGTATTTAAGTCGGTGTGTTGATTAAGTAGTTTGAAAATATATTGACTGAAAGAGGTTGAGGCTTAATATAATGTTGACATTCAGGTCATTTTAATGCAGAACATCGAGACGGGTGAAGAATCAAACGGTATAGGAAACATCATCTATGCTATATAGGTATATTAAAAGCTCAAAAATCCTAGATGTACTACGCCACGCCAGTTGCAATGAAGATGAGCTACGGCTAGTGAGACTACTGCTTGCAGACACTAAGCTGAGAGTACGAGTCAAATCAGTGAAGTCTGCAGAGATTGAGACATCAATCAGCTCCCCAGAGGGAGATGGTCTATCCTCGGTGATTTTCACCTGTTACCTTGTTGCTGCATTGTCAATACTGGGTATGCCGCGAGAGATGGAATATGTCGATGGTGTGAACTTCATAGACGAGGAAAAGAAACCCCTTGACGAACTTCTCCCAATAGCTTCAAGTAAGCAATGAATCCAAAACAGAGTTTACACAAATATACCTGTCTACAAATCATGAAACTAAAGAAAATGACGATACACTTCGTGGCGGCGAACCATGGAGGGAAAGTACAATGCTGGGCGCACTGCTTTGTAGTACTGCTGACATTGCTGCACGCTGCGTCATGGAAAACATAACTTTCCAGTCCTTCTGAAAGCTATGGATTCGTAGATCAATGATTCCCTTGATTTAAAGGCTACGTTTATAGAATGCAACCTGCGTATCCTTGATGCTGTATAACTGTAACAGCTGGGAAGCTTCAAAGGCAACTCGATTCTTGCCACCGCAAACACCTACGCGCCATCACTGGACACGATGGCCAGACAGCATAATTTCCAATGAAGCACTATAAAATATGTGTAATACGCCATCGCTGTCTGTAAAAGTCGCCCAGCAAAGATGCTCCATGTTTGGCCATGTGCTAAGGATGCCAGAAGAGACAGCAACACAGAGAGCCTTGGAATTCGCCCTACTCGGAGCCAGCAAATGCAAAGTCAGGAGAGAACATCATTGCAAAAATCTGCTAAGCGTGCTACGAGGTGACCTCAAAAAAGCAGAACTCGGTACACTCAAGCCAAGAATGGCCATGAGGAAGCTACGGATTTCGGCTGAGGACAAGACACAGTTGGCAAAAGCGAAGAAGGGCTGATTGCAGCAGTAGGATGCTTCTACTACTACAGCCGCAGAATTACAGTAATAATACAGTGCTTATGTTTCATTGATTAATGATTTGCAAGTGCGCATCATATCTCCATCAATAATATCCCCTCGTGTCGAAGAAATACTCCACTTCTTATAGCCTACGTGATTGGCATAGACGTTTGCAATATCTGAAACGTTTTATATATTAATCATTTTAACTCCGATGCCACACAATTGCAATGCATGTGACTGTATTTTGAATACTTTGCCACAATATTTATTTATACCTTGATCACTGAAATGTTAAAATCTCAATTTCAGGGTCGCCATATAGGTAAACTGGTGAGTGTTGTATATTTGAACTATTTTGGAGGATCAGCTACCATAGTTTCAAAATATTCAACAGAACATTCATAAAATTGTAAATTAGTTCTCAAAATTGGCCTCTCGAGGTTCAAAGGATTAGCATATAGATGACATATATATGACTTTTCATAGCTGGTCATTTAGATTTAAAGGCTCACTCTTGCAGACTATTTGGTTATGCTTCAGATATTGTTTGGCGTGGACGGTTTCCTTTATGTGTTTGTAGCGGATGGTGCCACGCCTGAACTTTCACATAATAATGCACAGAACATGTAAGTGAATAACGATATAATCGTATAACCACATTTTGCTTTGCTAAAGCTGTTAATTCCTGTGCATATTTAAACAATGTGCAATATTGCGACCATGCAGCTATTAGTTATCAATCACAGGACAATGTGACCAAAATCACGCACGCACGCACGCACGCGCGCACGCGCGCACGCACGCACGCACGCACGCACACACACGTGTGGTCACTCACTAGCTACTATCCTTACTAACAGTTAAACACCGAGCATGAAACATCCCCTATGCACACGTATTATATATATATATATCTGTCTTGCTAATATATTGTTCAAAAAGTTTACTTTTAATTTAAAAGGCATTGTTGTATGAACATAGCACCACTTAGCATCACGTGATTATAGGGATGTCGCTAAGAATTGTGACAACTATCTATATCATGGAATACTATAACGCACATATTTGTATATATGCTTTCAGGCAGTCATTCCTGGGGAAGGTCTTACGACTAGATGTCGATCACATCCCAGACACTGGAAAGCAGTACAGAATCCCTCCTGATAACCCATTCATTGGCTTACCAGATGTGAGACCGGAAATCTTTGCTCTGGGATTGAGGAATTCCTGGCGCTGTAGTGTTGATCAAGGTCATCCAGATACAGGTATAAATTAAATGTAATTTAGGTAAATCATCTGTATGTATATAACTCAAACTGTATTTACATACACAGAGCCAGATTAATGGGCGGACCAATGAGAGTGCAGCCTCGGGGACTAGAAAAATAAGGGACCAACATCAAAAAGACTTATCGCATACATCCCTATGAACATTTTGAGTAGTAGTCGTCGTCGTCGTCGTCGTCGTCGTCGTAGCTGTAGTAGTAGTAGTAGTAGTAGTAGTAGTAGTAGTAGTAGTAGTAGTAGTAGTAGTAGTAGTAGTAGTAGTAGTAGTAGTAGTAGTAGTAGTAGTAGTAGTAGCAGTAGTACCAGTACCAATAATAGCAGTAGCAGTAGCAGTAGCCCGGGCCCCAAATAGGGCTAATCAGGCTCTGTACATACATCAAGCACACAATCAAGTACAAATATAATTCCATCTTCATTTTCTTGCACAGGGATGGTGTCAGCTGGAGTTTTTTCCTTTTTTTCATTTGCATAGTCTACTTAGATTAGGATACCACTGAACAATATTTCTATACAATAAGCGCTCTACGGGCTTTGTTGGGATTGGACCTATTGCAAGCTGGTATTGTTGTGAGTAAGGCCCGTCTGTGGCGTGTTTCAATCAACATAACTGAGAAAATTCCTTCTGTAATTACCATCAGAGAGCACATGCCATAGTGGTGACACTGTGACAGCATTTAGTTAACTTACCTCACTCGTGTTGGGATCGATCGATCCATGAACTCCATGACTATCAATTTCCAGAAAACTATGCAGGTAAGCTGTTAAATATTTTGAAACTAAATATTTGATGGACGATCTAACTAAAACTAAAAATTGTCCATTCTCTAATTTACGTTGAATTTTATGCTATTGAGACCTTGCAAAGATAGCTGTACGACTTATGCAGAGATCGTATAGTAACAGAGCATCCATAAATACAACTTCCCTAAGTTTATAAAATATCTTGTTTATTACCTGCTGCAATTCTGTTACAGAATTATACTAATGAAAATTCAAATAACTGCTCTGACATTTACTCAATATCATTGCAATCGATAGGAAATCATCGTTAGTAGTTGCTGACCCTACTGGGTGCGTGAATCACAAAATACTATCTTTCTTAGGTACTGCAGGAATATGATACGGGAAGTTCACAAGAGGTACACTTGACATCCAATGTTTCCCAAATCTGCCGTTTCACAAAGTGTCTTTTTGTTAATCGCATGTTGCCTCAAAGCGATGCTAATCTCATCCCAAATGTTGTATTGTACTGATATATTGTGGTTTATAGATTCCATATCATTCAAATCCTATCAAAATACCGTGTATGTATCACAATTATCTGCTTTGTAATATCGCGTAAATGATGAACAGTGATCACCGCCATTTTGTATCCTCAAGCGATTGTGTCTGATGCCATGTAAGTGCCAATGAATGCAGTATATTCTTTATTATGTAATACGCACCTCGTTGAATATTTTGAAACAAATTTGACTGGAAGTTGTTGCTGCCTATGGCAGCAACAACTTCCAGTCAAATTAGTTTCAAAATATTCAACAGCTTACCTGTGTGATTGCTTTTATACCACATTGCTAAACTATAGCTGGCACCTCTATGACTGGCCGCGTATACCGCGGCGGACACGGTAGGTTTTTTTCTGATTGGTTGAAAAGTAAATCATGACAGCCATTATAGGTTGGAGAAATGTATCAACATTTAGAGCTCTACGAAAGCTAGTCGGAGCTCTCCGACTCCACCCAGGTCCCTATGCCGATTCTGATATGCCGAACTCACCCAAGCTCGGACTATGCAAAAGCTTGAATATCCTTCGTTGTGGGCATGATAAAAAGTTAAAATGGCAGGCATAGATTATTGGTGGCAAATTCTACCACCTGAATGGTTAGCATACGATAAGGTGAGATTTACTTTAATAGAGTGGTGTCTCATGTTGGAACATTGCATTTCACATAAGATGCCGCCCAGCTTTTTTCATGTCAACAGCAAGATTTGGCCGGTACAATAATTTTATTGTACAAGCCCAATCTTGCTGTTGACTTATATTATTGTAAATGCTACCCTATTTGACAGTCTCCGTAGTCAAACTTTGCCTTACTCATTCGCAAATCATTATTCTCTATTAATACTTTGTGAACTATTAATAATAATAATAATAATAATAATAATAATAATAATAATAATAATAATAATAATAATTAAATAATAATAATAATTAATAATAATAATAATAATAATAATAATAATAATAATAATTTATACTACTACTACTACTACTACTACTACTACTACTACTACTACTACTACTACTACCTACTACTACTACTACTACTACTACTACTACTACTACTACTACTACTACTACTACTACTAATAATAATAATAATAATAATAATAATGTTGGTGGCACCGTCTGTGGTGAGAATCAAATTATGAAATTGAAATACAGGAGTTTAACAAGCTACAGTCTATTACTGATAACTTGATAATAAAACTCAAATCCGACAATGCTCTGTCTCACTCTGTCTCAACACTCCCCCCCCCCCCCCTACACCCCCCCCCCCCCCACCCCAACCACCACCACCCCCACCCCCAGTAAATGACATCTTTTGTTTAACTAAGTAAGTGGCTGTAATCTCTAAAATAACATCATGTATCGCATCAAAAGGTCAAGGGCGCGGTCGTATATTCTGTGGTGATGTTGGAGGCAACAAATATGAAGAAATTAACATGATTGTTAAGGGAGGAAACTATGGATGGAATTTCATTGAAGGCAACTCGTGTACCAATAGGAGTTATCCAACCACGTGCAAGAATATGGGTAAATATCTAAACACTACCTACGACCTCATCACAAGAATGTATTGGCAATGAAAATCAGAGTTGAGTTTGATTCAGATAATTATGTAGTTCATATAACTATAGTGTCAGCTCATGTCTAGGGTGAACATCTGCTCAACGATATGATGTGGAGGCTGTATTGTGTATACGGTGTTCAGTTCTTGTATTGCTGTTTATACGTGATTATTTGTCATGCATTGTACCATCATTCTCAGACAATATATATAATAATCACGTATATATATATCATGAAAGGGTGTGCACTGGATATGTATATTTTGACTCATCATACTCATAATCTAGGACCGCGTAATTAGGCGAGAACTTTAATAGTTTTTATTTTAGTCAATATTCTTCCTGCACATCTTATCTCACCTTTTCGCAAATTTGAATGAAAATTTTGAATATAATATGACAAAATCAATTTATGCTTTGGGATTCCATCGTGATTTGGATAAACTTGGTATTTGTCTGTGAAACTTAAACCTAGATCACGTGATAGTCTATATGCACATAGGCAACCAACCAAATATCGAAATTGTGTATATTTAAATAACATTAATATTGTTAATAGAATACGTGATGCAGTGGCCGGGCATGGTGTTTATTTATTGTATTATATTTGATATCCTTACATCTGCGAAGCCAGTGACATATGCATTACATGATAGCATAGTTGACATGATTTTTTAACATATCAGATGCTATTGACAATTTTCAGATCACAACTTCACAGCTCCAATTTATGTTTATGGACATCCACCACAAGGTGGCGCTGCTGTAGTTGGCGGTTACATATACCGAGGGCGTAGTTATCCACTTCTACAGGGACAATATGTATTCGGTGACTTCATGAGTGGGTAAGCAATGGTGTTGTTATTTTACTTTCTATTCTGGGTCTTCTCACCTGTAAACATTGTAATCACACGGACGCGCACGCACGCACTAACGCACGCAAGCGAGCGCACGCACGCACGCACGCACGCACGCACGCACGCACGCACGCACGCACGCATACCCACACGCGCGCGTGCACACGTGGATGGAGACACCCTCGTGGCATATGGAACTTCTCCACGCGGTGGTGGAACGAAGCAAGTCAATGCATAACCACTAAAGTCCCCGTGGGATGTATAAGCAGAATGATTGTTTTATGGGCAAAGCTGCTCCGCTTTGCAGTCTTATAAAATGGAGTCAACCTGGTAATGCAATCCTGCTAACTCTAGTGAATGCATGGCGTCTAAACATATGACGTATTCTACCAGCCAATCTGGACATATTACTTTGGTCTTAGCAGTCTCTAAGAGCCACCGGCACCAATCACACCTGGTTGTGTAGTCAGTTATAACATACGTACTCTACCATGATAATTCAGGTTACTAGTCCGATACTGGGACAACCCAATATTGATCCAGTACTGGCCCAGCAACCTGCGTTAGCAGGCTAACATATGTCTATAATCTAACTACCTTTCACTCAATAACCAAAGAGGGACAAGAGTCTGAAATCACAGCACTCTAGACCATCTTGACAAGTGAGACGCACGTCGTGGGAAAATATACTGTCAAAACATTTTTATTTCACGCTCAGGAAGATGTCTGTGATTAAAGATAACCTAGGAACCTGGCAGGGTCATGATCTTACCATCTGTCCAGCCAATGAATGCCCCTGTAATGCACGATTTCAAGGAGGTAGCCATATCATGTCTTTTGGAGAGGACAATGCGGGTATGTGAACAATATTAACAACCTTTCAAATTGACTTCATTTCTCAAATCATTAATTGTAGTGTTACAGTGAACACTCTATAGCAGACGTATAAGGCGACTGCATTGGCATAATACAGAGGACTGCTTAATACAATTAATTTGCTATGGTAAATAACCTTTGTGGCGAAACAATGGTGGGGCGTCCCCTGAGGCTGGCTAACCACCTACCCACCCTCCATTCTAATGTATGTAGTACAACATGTATACCTGTAATGCATGTATCTAAACACCCATTCCTCGGTTGCCCTCGTGTCTTTGATAGTTTGATTACCGTAAAAGATTTTAACCTCGATTCGCAGGTGGATCACCGTAGATCATCTATCTCTAGGCATGCTCTTTGATGATAATTGCCCCACCCCCTCAGCTTTATGGGTCAGACCGGTAATAGCGCTGCACTTGTTGCAGTCAATTTACCTTCTCCTACGACAAAGTGGTTCTAATTGTCTGACATAGTCACCTAGAGCCCGTTCAATAGGGAAAACTTTTGCATGAACGAAAACCACATTCGAATCTCTAAATATACTGATCAAAGCTGATCCATCAACAATCTGAATTTCATGCCCCTCAAGATTTTTAACAAGAGTTTTAGTGAAACTCAACATACTCCTCAGGCATACTGCTAAAAAAAATTTTGCTAAATGTGAACAGTTTGTCTTTGATAAATGACACTTCGTCTATCCCTAAAACATCTGCTAAAAAAACCAAGAGTTTCTGAGTGTAGGTTCAAAACTCTTCCCGATTTGGACCATACAAGAAAATATGACGAATTTCAGTTTTTCAAGGGAGATAACTCTGGCGAATATGGGCAGATTTTGTCGAAACTAAATCATGACACTTCGTCTATACCTAACACATCTGCTGAAAAAAATTGTGAGTGTAGGTTCAAAACTCTTCGAGATCTGGCCCGCACAAGAAATCAGACAGACGGATGGACCCACGCACGAACGGACGGACGGACGCACGGATGGACGGTGAGCGCCATCACATTATACGACCCCGCCGCTTACGCGGCCGTATACAAAATGAGAGGTCACATCGCATTGTAAAGGCTATAGATAACGAATGAATCAAAGAATGGACCTTTCCATTTTTAGCTATGCCCCGACAATCTCTAGCTAAGCTCCACCCACACCTCGCTCGTGTTGGGATTGATCGATCCCCGAATGCCATGACTATCAATTTCCTGAGAAATATACAGTTAAGCTGTTGAATATTTTGTAGCTAATTTTAGGTCCAGTCAAATTAGTTTCAAAATATTCAACAGGATAATTATTAAATAGTAAAGGCATACAATTCGTACAACAACGCATAGTCCGTCTTCAACTACGCGTTTGTGACGTACTTATCCACGTCATCCATGACGTCATAATGGTGGCATTGATTGTGATCTCATTCTATAGGCCACATAGTTAGTTATGACGTCATATGATGGATGGATACAGTGGAAAGGCCCATTCTTCGAATGATTTAATCTGGAAGCTTAACCATAGTACGTGAACAACGGTATAGCAGTGGAGGAACTGTGATGGATCAAATCGAGTATTACATTTGTACTGCGTGAAACTAGCACGACTTTTATTATCGATTTCCCCGTGTACCTTTGGTGAAAAGATAGATTATCAGACAGATTAGATATTTGCATGATGGGTGAAACAAACCGAAATTTATACTAATAATGCCATTCCAGGTTTCCCAGCCCTTTATGAAAACTAAATTCCCTGAGTTTTCGCTGATATTTCCCTGAGAAATGTTCCATGAGAAATATGTTCACCTTAATGAGGGTGCTGGTAAGTCAAGAGGTGGTTGCAGCAAAGCGACTAAGCTACTCATAATATTTACAACTGATTGGTAGCCTGTGCATAGAATAATTTTAATTTATTTCCATTTTCAGTCAATAGACACATGAAACAAAACGCACATACAGCAAACTTTGAAAATGCAAAACCTTCCCGTCTGGGTCACTGTCAAATTCCCTGAGTTTTCCCTGATTTCTGGTATTTTTTCCAAATTTTCCCTGTCTGGAAAAATGGACTCATTTTCAAGGTTTTCCCTGATTTCCAAAGTGGCTGTGAACCCTGCATTCTCAGTGACAGTGACCTGTCTCTGGCTTAACCTCCACAAATACTGAATAGTACTTGTAATCAAGAGATGCTCTCCAAATGTCTCAATCTCTTAATTGCAAATGTCGAGAAGAATTTCTTATGCTCCACTGAAGGTTATCCAATCTGAAGTTCTGATAAAATTAACATAAAGCTTAAATATATAATATGCAGATCAATTAATTTGAAAGCTTGCAATAGACTGAGCTTCAGAAGATATTCTACAACCTCTGTAAAGATCTCAAATCTACTGAATGTTGGAAATATATTTAGATTTGAATAATCTGGTAGCAAACGAGGAAAAATAAGATACATCGCAAACAATTTTAGTCTAACAAAATAGCCTCTGAAAGGGACCAAAAATTAGTTCAGACTGATATGCTATCTGAATCTGATATACGACAAACAGGTTCACAAGCAGAGTCTGTAACGCGACCAAAACCAACATCAGTAGGGCCCAATACAATGGACATTTCCACTGTATCCACCCATCATATGACATCATAATCAACAACGTGACGTATAGAATGGGATCGCAATCACAATCACATTATGACGTCATGAATGGCATAGATAAGTATGTCACGAACGCATAGTTGAAGACGGACTATGCATTGTTGAAAGAATTGTATGTCTTTACTATTTAATAAATATCCTGTTGAATATTTTGAAACTAATTTTACTGGAGGGTGTTGCTGGACGGTGTTGCTGCCTATGGCAGATATCCACTCTTAAAGGAGAAATTTACATTTTCTTAGCGACCTTTGACCATCCAGTCAAATTAGTTACAACATATTCAACAACTTAACTGTATAGTTTTCAGGAAATTGATAGTCATGGCATTCCGTGATCGTTCAATCCCAACACGGCAAAGTGTGGATGGAGCTTAGCTAGTGATGGGCGTTGCACGGGTAAAACTTGAAATGTCCATTCTTCCTCCATATCGAAAGAAACAATCATACTAATGTTCAGATGAGTAGTAAGACCAATGGAAGGAACTGATGAACTAAAGTGAAGACTAATAATTTCTTTCTGAAATTCTACAACCAAGTCCAACTCTAAATCATTAGGGAACCATGATTCAGACATAACCTAGCTCTCTTTTGAGACTGTCATAGAAGATAAGAATAGATAAAGGCGCCATCTTATGTTCTTGTCTTGATCTTGATCTTGATTAATTATGGCGAAACATCCAAAGGACATTATTTTCACCACGCATTCGTCAAGTAGCTGGTTTAAACATGTTTTTTGCCTCTGATTAATTCGATAAATTTATTTGTAGGATTTGCATAGTTTTCTGAACTGCATGGAAGATCTTGTGATAGTTTTACCAATCCCTTATCGTACTGGGAATTAAGCTGAATTTAAAGACGTCAGTTCTTGCGTAAAGTTGGTTGAAGTGGCTGTTGTGCATGTTTTTGGTTTTCCGAATTGGAGGCTGTAGACTGTCTAATGATATCTTTGCTTGTTGCTATAGACCTTTGTAGAACAAAATAAGCCGGTTTTGTTTCCGTCTGTCTGACAACGGTGGAAGTTTTAGGGTTTCCATTATATTTGTCATACTGCCTGGTTCGTAGCAATAGTTTGAGGTGATAAATCTAGCTGCACGTTTTTGCACATTTTCTAGTTTGTCCTGAAGAGTTATCTGATGAGGGTCCCAAACTGTACTTGCATATTCCAGAGCTGTCCTAATCAGTCCCATGTATGCCTGAAGTCTGATTTCTTGGGAACAGAATGATAAATGTCTCCGCAATAGTCCTAAGGTGCTGTATGATTTGCTGCAGATCTCAGTGATGTGCTTAGATCATTGGTGATGTTGACGCCAAAGTACTTTACTGATGAAACAAAACTTAGACTCGTTCCTTTTAGTGTGTAGTCAAATTTGATGGGGTTTTTTTTCTGGTTATGCTCATCATGTTGCATTTTAATGGTTGGTAGCGCATTCCTCAAGTGGTAGCACAGTTACCTAACATGTTTATGTCTTGTTGGAGTGCCTCATTGTCCTTGGCGTCATCAATTTCTCTGTAGCATACGCAATCATCAGCGAATAGCCTGATATCTGAGGAAATGTCCTGGACTATATCATTTATGTGAACTGAAAACAGTAACGGGCCTAGAACGGTTTTTAAAGTACTCCAGACACAACGTCAGCAACGTTTGATTTGGCACCATTGACTACTACGCACTGTTTGCGACCTGTTACGAATCAGTAAATCCAATTTAGTATGTTTTTTGACACACCATATTTGTGCAATTTAGATTTCAAAAGTTTATATGGAACAGTATCAAAAGCCTTTTCAAAAACCAGAATAAAAATGTCCACTTGTTTCCGTTTATCAATGGATGAAGCCCAATCATTGATGACATAACAGTTTCATAACTGTGAAATTTTCGGAAGGCGTGTTGTCTGTGAGTTAGGATGTTATTTTGTTCGAAATGGCTCATTAAATTAGACCAGATGATGTGTTCCAGCATCTTACAGCAAATATATGTGAGGGAAACCGTTCTATAGTTACTTGGTAAGGACTGGTCGCTTTTTTATATAAAGGAAAAATGTTTGCTGATTTCCATTCAGTTGGGATAACTCCTTTGTGAATGACTAGAGGCATTATTATGATAATATCTATTTTGTTAAAGCTGAAATAGGCCACTTCAAATATTTAGATGCATAATACATAGGGCACATACCCCTCTGCTGAACTACAAGGCGACACCTTTCAGCTACGCTTAACATATACCTTGGTGGAATCTACATTGATAAAAAAGATATCAATACAAGAAAAGAATTTCAGCTTTTGATAGACGACAAATTCATGTCTACCGGTACATGTCTTAACAAGATTTTACAATATTTTTAAATTGTTGCCCAAATTTGGGACACGAATTAACTGTCAAATGTTGTGTGTTATTGAGACCAAACAAAGGAATTCAGTCTGTGTAATGGAACATCTCACTATTCAGCATCTTTCACAGTTTTGAATAAAAATAAAAATAGACAAATGAGAAAGGGGATGGAGGAATGCAACAACCAACTGAAAGGCTGAAGATGAAAACGATCTTGCAAATGGAATAAAACAACAAAACATTCACATAGCCCAAGCAACTGCCTGTCCCCTGAAAAAACTTAAGACTGGCCCAAAGGAGAACTCAATGGCCCCCTGGGAAATTGAAGATTTGATCAAATATCAAAACGTATCCCGACTTTGCCCAAATATCCTGTGATGAGACACAAAAAAATTGTGGTGTTTGAGATGGTTTTGTGAGTGAATAGCAACGAATCCAGGATGATGAACCAATGTTTATACACACTTGAAACAGTAACTGTGTGCAGCAGGACACCCGACACATTAGCAATATCACTGGCAATGTCTCTATTTGGAAAACGTCACACCCATGACAGATATGTAACAGCACAATAAAGTTGTCCAAGATACATGGTGACATGAAGATGGCGAATAACATGTACAGGAGGTAAACACAAAGAATGATCGATTACATTAAATATACGCGCGCACGCTTGCCTGTCTGACTTACAAAGGGAGATAATCTTCGTGATAATGTATGTCTAGGTAATCTACAATAATGGCTTGTGGATCAAGGTTAAAATCTTTTTATCATAATCAGTGACACAAGGTCATTTGGGAAATTAGTTTAAACGATAAAATAGGAAAGAAATAGTAATGACAGTTACTTAATGATATTTAAAATCTCCGACTAAGCCACATATTGCTAGTAGTAGAGATGTGTGATTTGATTGGTCCAGAGGACCACATGATTTGTGAAGTCAACGTAGTTGGGAAGAAAGGGATATCGTGCACACCCCGGAAATCAACATCTAATCAAACTTTCTAGATCAGAAAATAGGCGTAGAAAATGATGAGCTATGCTAAAGGTCGTCCGAATGTCCCACGTACCCTTCCTGGGCCCCCAAACTCCCCAGATGGGGCTCCTGGGGCCTCAAAAGAGGATGCACCTACATAGTCGAATGGCACACTTTATAAGGGGTTTCTTAGGTCGCCGAGTCCAAAAAAATGGTTTTATTTTTGCGAGTACAGCTCATGGCTACGTGATAATCATCAATTCAAGCTCGGTTAGGTCAGTTCAGTCCGAGAATTGATGTTTTGAGTCGAATTCCACTAAAATTATTTATTAATTTATTTATTGAAGTAGATAGTAACAGAACAGAAGACGTCTTCAAACATTGCATGGGAAGGGGTCTCCACTATCAGATCCATCACTCATCACCGCCTTCAATGAAACTGTCAGTCAACATCGTCCTCTTTCTCCTCCTCCTCCTCCTCCTCTTCACGATCACCAGTATCCAGGAGATCAAACAACGAGGTTGGTAGTATAGGACTGCAGGACAACACCAGTTCCACCACTCCTCCGTCAGTCCTCATCCATTCCTTCCCATCATCATACATGGTTTTGGTTATCCAGAATATGTTCGTCAACTCGCTTGTACAAGGCGACGTGTTGGTTCATACTTGGAAGTCAGTTTCTCATCATCCCCCACCATCTTGCGGAACAGATTGGTATGGGCCACGTTCACCGAAGACTCGCGACTCTGTTCCTACATCAGGCAAGTGGATTGTTCCAGCTGTTTCAGCACCTGAGGTGTGACGTTCCAGGGATTTTCAGGGGGCCTACCTTTCCATTCCCTTTGAAGGCGCTGTTGCAGTCCTCTCCGCTGAACACATATACCCCCAACAAGAGTGATACATTAGTCTTCTCCCAGGGACTCAGCAAGCTCAGAGTACTCGGTAGATATAAATATTTCCATGCCCCTTATCCAGGCATAGAGTCAGCTTGGTGGCATGACCATGCTAGAGAAGATCTGTGTTTGGGGTTCTGACCACAGCATTCTTGTATCCATGGCGGCAGCATGATGGAGATACAGCACCACAATTGTATCAGTATCTTCCTAGTTGCTGTGGGTTGGGGGGGGGGGGGTACACGCACATTAACCTGGAGTAGTTGTGTCCATCAAATGCAAAGAAGAGTGCATCTCTCCATTAGATCTGGGGAACAGCTGCATGTTGTTGGTCTTAACAGAGTGGGGAGCATGAAGACGAGATGACAGTGATCAATGAAAGACATCCAAAAGGCAGCCGTCTTCCCTAGGTGGCCATTGCGCATCTTCTCCTCATAGGTGTGATACTTTTCGATAAGGGTTAGAGTGGAAGGATCATTGAGAGCTTCATCGATGTGCTCTCGCTTGCAAGACTGGGTCATGTTGAAAAACACAGCGTGGTCGGCGATGGGGATGTTCTCCTCCCCAGCGAATCGCACCATCAACAAGCTCTCCATTGCTTCACACACAGTTCTGACACAAACGAGGAACTTTGCATATAACTTTCCGATGAGAATACCTTTGAGGGATCTACTCGTCACTAGCTACGCATCAAACAGAATCTATGTGTATTCAGAACCATGCATTTTGTGGCCTGAGTCACGAATTCATCTGACCACCATCAAATGATGGGTAATGCTTTCAAACAGACTCCCTGATCGAATGTATTCAGGACCCACTTCTGATGCACTTCAGCTGTGACTATCTCTGGGTGCTTCAGGAGTTCGCGAATGACTGTTGTCAGCCATCTGTTGATGGATTGGTGTGAAGTAGTCCACCATTGCTTTTCAAGCTGGAAGCATCCCGGTTGCAGAAGTTAAGCCTCACAGTCCAGGCACAGGCTGGTTGCTGCTTCATCCAATATATCTGCTGAAGAGCCAGACGTAATACTCTTGCATCTGAGCAACATAAACTAGATCGTTCTCTGCAGGGTGTCTGAATGATGAGCCATCGGGAAACCTCGGGGCAATACGAGTGAAGTGTGGGATCGTTTCTGGTGTGGCGACATTCAGGCTACGCTGTTGCAACTTGACAATGATAGGTAGCATTCAGACATTGGGACTTTCGAACCCAGGCCTAACCTCATACACCATGATTCCACTAGCACTGTTGACAATGTTGCTGCCATGCACATACTTAGTGGTTTTATTCAAGTTGTCCCACTCACAGTGGAATATGATGTTACCCTCTCCCGTCATGATTTAGTGTCTTCCGATACACTGCGATATCGTTCATGGCCTTGGTCAGGGCAGTTTCCATCTCTAATTCAAAATCTTAGCCTTCAGCGCGGCCAAACCTGTGCAATATCATGGTGCGCTGCCTGCTCAGAACTAGTGGCTAGCAGTTACCCAGAGAAGCACATGTTTTGGTAACGTCCATTCTCCCTCTGACAGTGCACGACACAGGTCTTGCGCGATGGAAAATACTAGACGCTTCATCTTTTTGCTCGTCTCCACAGTGGTAAATGACCATGTTTAGGAACCGGATGAGGTCTGGTGGTAGTAGTTTTTCAGAGGTGAGTTCCATGTCGTCGGCTGTAGGTGGCCAGGGTAGGCGTGTGGAATCTCTGAAGACCTATGAAATAATACAACAAAGGAGAGCGACGGCTTGGTACTTGACTGTGTTTCCGAGAGTGTAATCTTGTGCAAGGGCATTAGAAACGATGATATTCGAGCTATATATGAGCCAGAATGAAATGACATCATCGTTGTCAATTGTCCCTTGTGAAGTGGACATGATCCTTGATTACATCATTCTGTAGGCATTTCAGAAGTTGTTCAGAGCGATAGTTAGAGTCCTCGTACCCATTCCACTTCAGTTCTTTGATATAAAGCACATGCAAGGAAAATAGCCATAGAACCTCATTCTGTTGGACGACATGAGTTTGAATGTGCTTCAATACCGAGACGAGCGCCTTCTCATTGACAGCTAACACGAGAATGCTCAGTGTCCTTTGCTTTTTCGGCTCTGCGAATCCCATACCCATAGTTGGCGAATGCTGTGAGGAAAGATCACAAGCATGATGGATGGTGATTGGCTTCAATAGCAAAGAGGTGTTTGTCTTTCACCAGTCCGTGAAGTTGAACGAGACCCATTTTCTCAGCCCATGATTCAATTTGCTCCAACGCATTTTGTTTGTTCTTCCAACTGTGATCTCTACCTTCTCACGGAAAATGCACTCTTGTGGGAGGATGGATCGTTCGAATCCGCCTAAAGATGATTTATCAGAGGAGTGATGACATCGGGAGCTTGATGCTTCTGGTTCTGTATCATCTCCCAAAAGATGGAAGTTGTCAGTAAAGTGCTGATAACACTGAAGGTGATGGGTACCTTTCAGGTCAGCATGGAGAGTTGTGAGGATCTGGTTGCACACTTCTTGCATACGATATGGGAATAATAATAATAATAATAATAATAATAATAATAATAATAACAATAATAATAATAATACATTAAAATAGTACCATTTGCTAAAATCATTGCCTTAAACACCCCCCCCCCCCCCCCCCAGAATGTACGATGCAAGTATATCGATGGCTTGTGAAATCAGCTAAATGGCCTTGAATTGACGCTTATTGGGTAACCATTTTCGGAGTCAGCAACCTCAGAAATCCCTTAAAATGTGTGTCATTCGACTATGTAGTTGTATCCTCTTTTGGGGCCCTATGAGCCCCATCCGGGGAGCTCGGGAGCCCGAAAAGGGTATGTGGGACATCCAGACAATTTTTTAACATAGCTCATTTTTTTCGATCTAGAAATATTGATTAGGAAGTTGATTTTCGGAGGGGGGGGGGGGAGGGTGGGTACACGATATCCATTTCCTCCCACTAGACTGTTGTGTGTGGCCTAATTGGCTTACATGGAATATCGAAATATAGGTGTACACCTTTTTGGGGTGAAGTAAGGTAAAATGTATGTCCAACTGGAGCATAGTCATCTGACGGTAGATTTACCGGGTTTGATTGTTTTTTTCTATATTTTCCAGGTGAGCTGTATGCACTTATTGTGGATGGTCTTTTTTTCGGGTAATCCTATCGGGACAGTGGTCCAAGCTCGTGTCACCAACAGGGTATGTCAACATATCATATTAAATGTAACATGGTTTGGCCAAATATCATGATTTAATGGTAAATTGGAGGACATTTGGCGGTGGCGGCGGCAGCAGCAACCTGATATGTTGAGTTGATCAAAACATACATTGCAATAATACCGTATTTATTATCATATTGCCTATAGTATGATAATTGGTATTCATTTTGAGTTTAATTCCGGTGTTGCTTTCGTAAGCAGAGCTTGCAGCAACTAACATGGTTCTAGTTTTGAGTACATCATTCCCAGGACCTACTAAATTTTCCAGAGTGTTCCTCATATGACGTCATAATCAGCGCGGCGTGTGTATGATGACGTCACAATCATTACGTCACAAAGGGTTCCATATAGACCAATTGTATGTCTTTGTAATTCTTTACAATTTAATAAACCTGCTGTTGAATATTTTGAAACTAATTTGACTGGGCGCTGTTGCTGCCTTAGGCAGCAACAGCACCCAGTCAAATTAGTTTCCCAAATATTCAACATCTTATCTGTGTAGTTGTTTGGAAATTGATAGTCAGGGTGTTCAGAGATCAGTTGATCCGAACACGAGCGAGGTGTGGGTGGAGCTTAGCTAGAGATGGGCGGGGCACAGCTAAAAATGGAACGGTCCATTGTGCTGTTTGCTCACACTATTCAGTAAGCAGGTTCTTGTCTAAGTAGTTATGGCTTGTAAATTATGTCAATAAACCTCAGCATATTCTCTTAATTATCACCAATACTTAATTAACAAGAGGCCCAAGGGGCCTGTATCGCTCACCTGGACCATAAGCATTTCAACTAGAATGCTCTTTATCAACAAGATGGCCACCAAACCGACAGTTTTGAAAATTGCAAATTTGAGATCAGAATACCCAAAAACACATAAAACCAATTTCGGCCTCAAAATCCAGCAAATAAAAAAATCAAATATGGACGCCAAGGATGCGTCCTGCCAAATATAATTGAAATTGGCCCAGTGGTTCTTGAGAAGAAGTCATTTAAAGGAAAAGTTGATGGACGGATGGGTGGACACACGACGGACGGTCGCCATGGCATAAGCTCACTTGACCTTTCAAGGTGAGCTAATAATTAATAAGTATGTCTTTTTATTATCTTCAGCCATATTCTCAGAATATGCTCAGCAAGTACTCTCTGCCAAACATCCGCCATGACATCAGCTATCATTCTCAGCATCGTGAACATACTCCTCATGAGCAGCGGCAGATTTTTTCTAATATGATTTCCAACTTTAATTCCAATTTACACAATACAAACCACTAATCGAATGTTTAAAATACTGCACGTTTTGTTAGAAATATACCCGTAATCAATTGCACTAGCTATATAATGGTCAAGCCAGCCCAAACTAGTCTTTGCGGCGGTCTTGAGAAATTACCATCTGCGGGAGAAGAGAAGAGTAAAATTTTAAATCTTACAATGGAGAAACCAGTTTTAGCCATGCCCTGTCCATCTCTAGCTAAACTCCACCAACACTTTGTCCGTGTTGTGATCAATCGATCCCTGAGCTCGCTGACTATCAATTTCCAGAAAACTATACAGGTAAGCTGTTGAATATTTTGAAACTAATTTCACTAGGTGCTATTGCTGCCTGTTTATTAAATAGTAAAAGCTTACAATTCGTACAACAATGCTTAGTCTGTCACCAATTAAGCATTCGTGATGAACTTAATTACGTCATTCATGACGTAATTAATTATGACGTCATCCTACACATCACATAGTTGATTATGACATCATATGATTGATGGATAAACTGGAATACTCCATTGGAATGACTCGATAACCAAGCCAGTCTCTTTTCCGTTGTAAATTTACAAAAATACTCTTCTCTTGCCCTGCAAACGGATATCCACTCTTAAAGGAGAAATTTACATTTTCTTAGCGACCTTTGACCATTATAGGGTGAAACCACTATACTGCATGTAACATAATAAGATATCTGTAGAAAAATCATACAAACTGCATCTGTTCTATCATTAGATTCTTATTATTTACAAACAATTTG
>CM067373.1:22035247-22064294 GCA_034401795.1 Chaetoderma sp. LZ-2023a
GAGAAATGTGAGTTGTAGGTTTAATGCTAAAACTACTTTGTGGTTTTTGTAAGTTTTTTAATCATAGTACTAAAATTTAAACATTGATTAGTGATTTTATATGAATTATAACGGAATTCAAGATTAATATAAGAAAAGATGAAATGTATAATTCGTGACAGTACTCATTCATATCATCCGATTCTCTCACTCATGAACACCACGTTCACAATTGCCAGAATGATTGCTGACGTCATGGCAGATGTTCGTGTTGCAGTACTCGCGGCACGTGTAGCTGAACATGTTTCAGTTTGACTGAAAATAAAAATAAACATATTTAAAGGTATTAAATAAATTAGAAAGCTAATTGACAAAATGCATAATCAATAGATACACAGCAGACACTAGAATTGCTTACTGAATAGTAAAGGCACAGAACAAGATCGAGTATGCAGTGAACAATGGTAATAACAGCTGTTTTTATTTTAGATAGTAACAAACTAGAATGAAATACTGCTGCTGCTCCTGCCACTGCTACTGCTACTGCTACTGCTATTACTACTTATAATACATACGTTATTATTATTATTATTATTATTATTATTATTATTATTATTATTATTATTATTTCACGCACCCTCCATTCTGAATTCTCATTCCTTTTTGACACATCTGTATTACACATTATATCCGGTTAAATGTAAGATGATAACATACCCTGTTGGTGGCACAAGTTGGACCACTGAGCCGAGAGGATGACCAGCGAAAAGACCATCCACAATCAGTGCATACAACTCACCTAGAAAAAACACATCCATGTTAAGCGCTAGTCTCACAATTCAGTGCGGGAAATGTAGGGAGACGGAATAAACTTATCCTCTTCACAGCACTATTACAGAGTAATTACAGAAAATCTGTGTGAACTAGAAATATGATTAAATTAAAATCACCTTTGTGAAACTTCATTAATGAAATTAATTGATGAATAAAAACAAGTCTGCTATTATAATTGCATCGACCTTGACTCCAGGACACTATACCAATGGAAATCTTTGCAATATGAACACGTTTTCAAAACATAATAAAAAACAACAAAAATAAGTGCCGCAACAAAAATATATTCACAATTTGAGGAAGGACACTAATTTGAAACGCTATTATTATGCTGCACATACCTGCATTGTCCTCTCCGAAAGACAAGATAAAGTTGCCACTCTGATACCTGGCATTACAGGGACATTGATTGGCTGGACAGACAGGCAGATCTTGACCTTGCCATGTGCCTTGTGTATCCTTAATTACAGAAATCTTCCTGAACATGAAATAAACAGGTTTTCATAGTATGAGTGATAGATATTTTATAAATTTATAAAATAATAATCTTGGCATTGGATTATCATATTAAGAGGTGATCGATTATATGTGTGCCCACCCATTTATAGCCATGGCCGCCCATTTCTAGTCATAGCTGCCCATTTATAGCCATGGCTACCCATTTACAGCCATGGCCGCGCATTTCTAGTCATGACCGCCCATTTCTAGTAATCTCTCTCCACTTTGTACATGTGTTTGAGCGATTTAACACTCCAAACACAGAATTCCCAGAATCACAATTTCAAAGTAAATATAAAGGTAAGCTGGTAAATATTTTGAAACTCATTTGACTGCCTATGGCGGTAACATCTTCCAGTAAAAAGAGTTTCAACGTATTCAACAGATGCTTATTAAATGGTAAATTCATCAAAGACATACAATTCAGACACTTTCGTGATGAGGCTTTTGCTACTTTCGTGATGGACCATTTTGGTTATATCGTCAGCTAACAAACAAGTGGCACAGTTTGATTATGACATCATATGCTTGAGTAGCAGATCCGATTCCCTCCATTAGGATAGCACATTTGTTAAGTGAGTTTAACGACCACGTTTCTTACCCATGTTACTTTGCTACAATAATTAGTGTCAGACCCTAAGGCAGATACTAGACCCATGTATGCACAATTGTTATGCTAATCAAAACATTTGTGGCGACCGTCTTTGCATGCTGCTAGATATATGGCTACCATATTTACATGTTGCTATTGGTATGAATGCATAGAAAGTGGGTCAAATCTGAATCTTCTAGAGAGGCATCAGTATGCCCCTATCATTTAAACTTCTGAAATGGAATAGCATTGCTCTTGTCTTCATCATGTAGTATACATTGCTGTCACACCTGGATAATGATCATAATGCTGCTTTGCTAGACACCGTTTCATTGGCATGAACCACGTCATCCATTACACACATGTTTTTGATAATGTCTAGCATTTGCATAAGTATATTCAACTTGTGTTAGAATTGACGAATATGACCAGAATCATGGCGACCCGCTATGTCTGGCCGGGGTATTTGTTTTTTCGCTCTTATAGCTTTTCCATAGCAATCAGGCCTGTTCTAATAATTTTTCAAGCCAAAATGATGTAACATCTGCAGAGGCAACATCTTCACACAGTCATTAGATGTGCATTGAATGCATCTCTAGCGACTGTGTGAAGGTGGTATGAGATTTGATTTACTCTGTTATACATATGCAATCATGTACTGGGTAATTAGTTCTTTACACTTTTCTAATGTTAGAAGTAGCAGATAAACTGGTTCCTGTGAGAGAGTTGGCATGCTTACCGTGAGGAATCAGATCTGCAAAGTCATGAGCGAGGTATTCCAGCTCCATGATCAATTGAACACGTAAGAATCCCGCAAATTCGTACATTTTTATCAAAACATCTACAAATCTATATGGTAAGATTAGTAAATTGGTCTGAGTAAATTGATGAACGACTTTGCCAGTAGCAGAGAGTAGCAAAGTGGCCAGTGATTTGCACAAATAACCTGCAGCAGTTTTGTGAAGTTAGATTTTAAAATCTAAAGTAACACAACATTTATATTTAACGGTAGTCGATCAAAGTTCATAGAACTGGTATGTGCATGCATGCTTGTATGAGTGTGCATGTATATATGTGCATTTGTGCATGTGTGCGTGCATGCATGTGTTTGTCTGGATATGTGGCCGCTTTAAAGAAAATTGAATTGATCACTTGGCTGGAATATAATTCTTAATCTTAACGTATTTGCTTATGGAGTTGGCACAACTAACGCATGGCTATGCAGATCTGAATCGTCATGATGATGCTATGAAGTTGAAGCTTTTGTCTATATTGGGGCACTTAGAAATAACATGAACCATTGTTGGTTGCACTGTACAGGAGTGATTGCCACGAAATCTGACAAATGAAAAGAGCAAAATAACACTACCATTGCTTACCCACTCATAACGTCACCAAACACAAACTGTCCTTGTAGAGATGGATAGGCACTCCCTCGATATACGTAACCACCAACCACAGCAGCGCCACCTTTCGGAGGATGTCCGTATACATAAATTGGAGCTATGAAAATTTGATCTGAAAAATTCAAATAATTCAATCGTAATTGATAGCAAGATATGGTCAATAGCAAAGGTCATCAAGGCATGCTCAATAGCGAACGTCATCGAGGCATGTTCATAGTGAACGTCAGAGTATGCTCAATGGCAAACACAATAAAGGCATGTTTAATAGCAAACATAATAAAGGCATGGTCATTTATAACCAACATCAGCATGGCATGCTCAATGCCATACTTTAGCAAACAGACTTGCGTCGTAATCAGAGATGAGCGAGTTACTCGTCATAAACCCTAAGCATCAATGTGACTAGCTCCTTCTCCAGATCCGGTCACTCAAGTATCATATCATAATCACTTGTTAGCTGACATCGTAATCAAAGAAGTGACAGTAACCCCTGAATTGTATGTCTTCGATGAATTTACAATTAAGAGCCAGTTTTCACGATCAGAGTGATCTAATCAGATTTGTCGAATTCGATAAAACTTGATCGTGTAAGCAACAGATCTGAAATCTGATGTATGAAGGTGAAAATCTGAAGGTGAACCTGACTATACTTAAAATTGGTTGAATTCGATAAAATTTGATGGTAAAACCAAAAACTCTGAAGTCTGATGTCCGAAGTCGAATCTGAAGAGTTGGGCAAGTTCAATTCCTTTAGATTTTGTATGAAGGTGCAGCCAATCAGAATGCATGGTTTAAATAAATCATCATTTCGACATCATCATCCAGCAAGCAAAATGGATTCGCCCGTTTCACTTCGAATTTTGGACAATTTCAATCAAAGATTCATTACTCAGTGGCCACGAGATACTCCTCCTCCACTTTGCTACTCCCAACTACCCATGTCTCTGATTTGATTGAAGAATACATGGCCTCCCATGTGGTGACATTCGATGCTTGCTAAGCATTTGAGGTAGTGTGGCACGCATCCTTACTTCTAATGATCTACTATATTCGATTTCAAGGATCAGTATGGTGAATTATCAAAAAGATGTATACTGATGCACAATCCTCTGTTAAGGTGAATAGAACTCTCTCAGACACATTTGTGATACGCCAAGTATACCAAGGTGGAATTCTCTCAACAATACATTACACACTCTTCAATAACAACCTTCTTAAGATAATTGCAGATGTGAATATTGGTGCTCAATTTGGGAACATAAACTGCAATGCACCAACATGTGCGGATGATATTAGCACAGAAAACTACTCGCCTACATGAGCTCCTAAACATAATTCATTACTACACACTTCAGGAGCGGTACACTGTACATATTGGAAAAAGTGCATTGATTTCTCGGAATAAGCGATCAAAGTCCACTCCTGTTATTCACCTAGTACACATACAGCTCATTGGATCCGAATGTGAAACACATATAGGCATAGAACGGTCAACAAATGGGAAGTGGAATGTAGAAAAACGCATCCAAGCAACATGAAGAACTGTCTATTCGATGACGGGAGCTGGGCTTCGTAGGAAATTGTGGGCTTTCTCCATTAACTTCAACATATATCTGGAAAATCTACTGCCTTCCAAGGTTACTGTTAAGTCTAGTGGCCATTCAAACGACAAAGGCTGAAATTAATGCAATTCCAACTATCAATTCTTAAACAATTGTAGTCACTTCCAAAGCATACCACATCATCAGCAATATTATGCCTATTAGGAATAAGACCAATCCAAGCACAGCTAGAGTACAGAAAACTAGCACTATTAGGAATAAGACCAATCCAAGCACAGCTAGAGTACAGAAAACTAGCACTATTAGGAATAAGACCAATCCAAGCACAGCTAGAGTACAGAAAACTAGCACTATTAGGAATAAGACCAATCCAAGCACAGCTAGAGTACATAAAACTAGCACTATTAGGAATAAGACCAATCCAAGCACAGCTAGAGTACAGAAAACTAGCACTATTAGGAAACATCCTCATAAATGAATGATACTGTAGAAGTCCAGATAGCAGCCAGACAACTCGCGGTAAAGAATATTAAGCGCAATACTTCGTTTATGAGAACTGGAAATAAGGAGCCAACTTCACGGACCTTGAATAAAAAACAAATTTAGCAGATATATTCGTTCAAGCAATATTTTTGGCCCAATAAATATTAAGTGGCCACACAATAATATCAGATTTATGTCCCTTGCTATATTTTCAAAGTATGGAAGCCTATACGTTTGTGGCGGATTTCGTCATTTATCAATCGATTAAAACCAAATTTGGCAGATATGTTCCTTTATGCAACATCTAATCGAGCTATGCATATGAAGTGGCCACGCCCTTAAACAAGGGCCATAACTATGGTCCATTTAGTCGTTTTATGTATTGAACCCTATGGGGAAAATACATGTGTTTCGTCAATTACTGATGGATTAAAACAAAATTTAGTAGACATGTTTCTTCAGTCAGACATCTCTTAGGACTATGAATATAAAGCGTCCAGATCTTTAAACAAGGATAAACACATTAAAACACACCATTCAACCATATGTTTAAAGTACATTTGTTTCGTCAATTGGGGATGATTTAGACCCAAATATAGCAGATGTGTTTCTTTGGCCAATATCTATATGCCCTATGAATATGCAGAGGCCTACATAACCAAGGAATGTTTTATAGTAAACATCATCAATGCACTTCAAAAAGCATACATCACCAATGCGTGTTCAATAACAGTTACTATGTCATCAATATATATTGAATCACATATGCCACCAAGGCATGTTCAATCACATAAGTCATCAAGACATGTTCAATCACATAAATCACTGAGGCATGTTCAATCACATACGTCATCAAGGCATGTTCAATCACATAAGTCATCAAGACATGTTCAATCACATAAATCATCAAGGCATGTTAAATCACATAAGTCATCAAGGCATGTTCAATCACATAAATCATCAAGGCATGTTCAATCACATAAGTCATCAAGGCATGTTCAATCACATAAATCATCAATACATGTTCAATCACATAAATCATCAATACATGTTCAATCACATAAATCACTGAGGCATGTTCAATCACATATGTCATCAAGGCATGTTCAATCACATAAGTCATCAAGGCATGTTCAATCACATAAATCATCAATACATGTTCAATCACATAAGTCATCAAGGCATGTTCAATCACATAAATCATCAATACATGTTCAATCACATAAGTCATCAAGGCATGTTCAATCACATATGTCATCAAGGCATGTTCAATCACATAAATCACTGAGGCATGTTCAATCACATATGTCATCAAGGCATGTTCAATCACATAAGTCATCAAGGCATGTTCAATCACATAAGTCATCAAGGCATGTTCAATCACATAAATCATCAATACATGTTCAATCACATAAGTCATCAAGGCATGTTCAATCACATATGTCATCAAGGCATGTTCAATCACATAAATCACTGAGGCATGTTCAATCACATATGTCATCAAGGCATGTTCAATCACATAAGTCATCAAGGCATGTTCAATCACATAAGTCATCAAGGCATGTTCAATCACATAAATCATCAATACATGTTCAATCACATAAGTCATCAAGGCATGTTCAATCACATATGTCATCAAGGCATGTTCAATCACATATGTCATCAAGGCATGTTCAATCACATAAGTCATCAAGGCATGGGCAATCACATAATTAACTGTTCAATCACACAAGTCATCGAGGCATAGTCAATCACATAAGTAATTGTTCAATCACATAAGTCATCAAGGCATGTTCAATCACATAAGTAATTGTTCAATCACATAAGTCATCAAGGCATGCCCGATCACATAATACTAAATGTCAAAGTTGTATAGTCAGGGTGGGGATTAACATTTTGGATGCCATATGGATTAAACATATTTTATTATATGACTAAGCATGCCATTTAATATTATATATTACTACCATTCCATGGCTGGCAAACTCCTATTTTATTTTATTTCCAAACACTTTTCAAACAACCAATAATTTACCTGGATATCCGATCGATTGCCAATATCCCTCTCTGTCTGACAGAACGTTTCTAGTAATTAGGCCTACAGAGCACACCCTTGGGTGGGGTGGGTGATGCTAACACGTCTGTTGACGTCAATAGAAGCTAAATTGTAAGCTATATGCTAGTCAACACGATTTCTTCCAGAAATTATTACATTTTTACATTCTTTTGCAATTTTTAACACGCTTTTTACGTATCATCATTAAGTACTACAATAACATCATTGAGAAACAGATTTTAGGGTATGTTCTTAAATCACCGAGTGTATATTTGAAGTTTATACGAGATCATTATAATATACATCATTAGAAAGCTAATGAATTTTACTTTCTGGTCATATGTGTTAAATTCTATTAAATTCGACGATGACCCGAAATCCAAGATGGCTGCCAGCCACCGGCGGCCATCTTGAAAATTGGTTTCCGAACGATAACTCCGTTACCGTTTATCGGATCGCTTTGAAACCTCATAGAGTGGTTGTACTAGGTCTGGGGAAGAAACCTATCGAAATCGACAATGATCTGAAATCCAAGATGGCCGCCAGCCACTGGCGGCCATCTTGAAAATTGGTTTCCGGATGATAACTCTGTTACCGTTTATCGGATCGCTTTGAAACTTCATGGAGTGGTTGGACTAGGTCTGGAGAAGAAATCTATCGAGAATGACAATGATACGCACTCCAAGATGGCCGCCAGCCACTGGTGGCCATCTTGAAAATTGGTTTCCAGATGATAATTCGTTACTGTTTATCGGAACGCTTTGAAACTTCAGAGGGTGGTTGGACTAGGTGTGGAGAAGAAACCTATCAAAATTGACAATGATCTGAAATTCAAGATGGCCGCCAGCCACCATCTTGAAAATTGGTTTCCGGATGATAACTCTGTTCTGTTTATCGGATCGCTTTGAAACTTCATAGGGTGGTTGGACTAGGTCTGGAGAGAATACCTCTTGAAATTGACGATGATCCGAACTTCAAGATGGCCGCCAACCATTGTGCCATGATGCAAGAGATGCTAACATTTCATTGAATTCATGCACAGTGTTGTTCTCATATGTGTTGTTGGGTCGTGGCAGCAGAGATGATACACAAATTTGGATGTTGGGTGCCAGTAGTTTGATGTTTTCTATTAGTGAGTCATAGTCGTTAATCATACCGCTCACTTTCCGCCTTCTAATATCATTGCTACCAACATGGATAACAAGTGTATTAAATGACTTAGCAGTAAGAAATTCCTTTACTTTATCATTAATTTCACTGATTCTGGCACCTCCGTAAGATCTTATGGTAATGTCATTAGTTTTGGTTGTCATATATCTACCACTAAGTTTTTTTTAGTGTAGAGCTGCCGATGATTAAGACTTTGGTTGCTGTATTAGTGCTTGAGGGCATTAAAGATAACCGGCCTTGTGCATGCCTAAATTTGTTGTTATTATTGTGCTGGTCAGCTACTCTGTTGTAGCTCTGTGCAAAATTATAATCACCACGAGCGCTACTTGTTGCAACAGCCAAGCTATAGCTTTTAACACCTGGTTTTAGGGTATGGATATTATCATTTGATGTTTGGTATTTGTTACTCATGTATACCTGTTTTGTATATGGTAGACAGACTCTTTGTAATTTGGAGGCTTTCTGAGTGATCTGGAATGAGTTCCTCATAGGCGGAGTCTGTGGTCTGTAAATTGACTTCCTTTGTGTTTAGGTGGTGTTGCTTATGCTTTGATTTACTTTGTGCCTAGTTTGATCTTGGGTTTCACATACTACTATGGGTTCTATTAACGCCATGCTTTGGTTACTGTTGTTCTCATTGTCATTGGTGGATTGTAGGTTATGGACCTGAGTTTTTAATGCCTGGTAATCTCTCTTGGTACTTACGGAGGAGACCGGCGTGGAGGTGTCATCTTTCTCCTCCTGTCGATTTTATAGTGTTCACAGTCTGCACCTAAGGTTTGCCTCTTTGATGTTGCAGTCAGACCACGTACTGTGAACACTATAAAATCGACATCACATGCATTCAAGAGACTAAAGTAGCTAAACACTCAGAGCAACAACTACAGACAGGCCATAAGCTAGTACTCATGGAGCAAAAACAGGCCACTTACCATGGATTAGGCTTCGTAATCGGACCAAGGGTATTGAACGATGTCATTAGTTTTGGATACGTCAGTGATCGTGTTGTATTTATCGACCTGGCTATACCAACTCGAAAGCGCTCCACCACTAAGTGTCGCTTAGTCAATGCATATGGGCCAACTACCGAAAGGGCCAAAGAGAATCCAGCAACATTGTATGGGCTCAATGCTTGCTTGTGTCGGTACTCATGTCCAAACACTGGGCTTTCCACACAATGGGCATTGACATGTCAGGAGCCGTCGACACAATTAAACGCTCAAAGATCCTAGATGTACTCCGCCAGGCCAGTTGCAATGAAGATGAGCTACGATTAGTGAGACTACTGCTTGCAGACACCAAGCTGCGAGTACGAGTCAAGTCAGTAAAGTCTGTAGAGTTTGAGACATAAATCGGCTCCCCACAGGGAGATGGTCTATCCCCTGTGCTCTTCACCTGTTACCTGGCTGCTGCATTGAAATCCGTGGGGGGGGGGGGGGGAAACTCCACAAGACCAACCCCCCCCCCCCCCCGGTATCAATACTGGGCATGCCGCTAGAGATGGAATATGCCGACGATGTGGACTTTATAGATGAGGAAAAAAAAACCCTTGACGAACTTCTCCCAATAGCTGCAAGCAAACTAAAAATTGAGAATCTCTTTATGAATGAATCCAAAACAGGGTTTACCCACATATACCTATCTACAAAGGATGAAACTAAAGAAAATGACGATCCACTCCATGGCGGCGAACCATGGAGGAAAAGTAAAATCCTGGGCTCACTGCTTTGTACCACTGCTGACATTGCTGCAGGCTGCATCATGGGGAACATAGCTTTCCGGTCCTTCTGGAAGCTATGGATTTGTATATCAAAGATGCCCTTGGTAAAAAGACTACGTTTATACAATGCAACCTGCGTATCCTTGGTGATGTATAACTGTAGCCGCTGGGCAGCTCCAAAGCAGATCTAGACAAACTTGACGCCTGCCACCGCAAACACCTACGCACAATCATTGGACACCGATGGCCAGAGAGCATAATTTCCAACGATGCACTATACAAGATGTGTAATACGCCGCCGCTGTCTGTAAAAGTCGCCCAGCAAAGATGGTCCATGTTTGGCCATGGGCTAAGGATGCCAGAAGACACACCAGCACAGAGAGCCTTGGAATTCGCCCTACTCGGAGCCAGCAAATACAGAGCCAGGAGAGGACGTCATTGCTACAAGGTGACCTCACGACAGCATGATTAGGTACACTCAAGTCAAGAATGGACCTGACGAAGCTAAGGATTTTGGTTGTGGACAAGACACAGTGGGCAAAAGCGAACAAGGGCTGATTGCAGCTGTAGGATGTTTCTACTACTACAGCCGCAGAATACAGTAATCATACATAATATCTCTTGATTTCTTTAATTTCGTTTAAAACCTCCAGTAACAAGTCACTGCATGGCTCACTTATGAGCTTGGTTGGATTGCAAACTTCCAGACCATTTTCATTTGTCAGTTCACTATTTTCATCTGCCAGGTCACAATGTAGATCTGGTTTAGTATTTGTGTCAATACCTGCTATTTGAGTTTTTGATTGTGAATCAGATGCTGTATATTTGTCAATGCTTGTTACAAAATCATGACTCGTGCTAGCGTCAGCAGGTGCCACATGTTCATTAATGTGACCATTACACCTTCCATTTGTATAGACATCGCATGGCTGATTATTAAGAGATATACCAAGCTAAGTAATCCCACATACATATGTAAATGCAGTAGATAGATATTTACCCATATTTTCGCACGTGTTTGAAGTACTGACATTTACACAAGCGTTTCCCTCATAAACATTCCAGCCATAGTTTCCACCCTTAACAATTATGTTAATTTCTTCATATTTGCTAGCACCAACATCGCCACAGAAAACACGACCACGTCCACGACCTGTTGATAAGATAGACCATGTTATTCACAAACTAAAGTTCCTAATTATTAGTATGTTACAGACATTTAATTGAATTCACAATTTAAATAAGATATAGTCACCTGAAATAATAGATTGCGATAATGCTATAATGAAGTCTGGTATATGGTGAACCCATTTACTGGATGGAAGTAATGAGTTCACTTTCAGCTCTGGCCCACCCATCTCTAGCTAAGTTCCGCCCACGCTTTGCCCGTGTTTGGATCGTCCGAACCCTGAATCTCAATTTCTAGAACACTATACAGACAAGACTGACTGGCTGATGCTGCTGCCTATGGCAACAGCGCCGAGTCAATTTGTTTAAAAAATATTCAACCTAATGGATATTTAATAGTAAAGACATACAATTCATACAGCCTGACAGACTATTAAACGTTTATGAAGGACTTCGATACGCCATTCATGACGTAATTGAGTGTTACGTCAACCTACACATGATATCATATATGTGGCATTCCTCTATTAATGTGATGCTATCAACTGTTTTCTATAAAGATACCAGGGCAGTCACTACTTATGACAAAAGAAGTACAAGCGAGCTAAATGGAATTGAGGAATAATCCCAATATTTTTCAGAGGCAGTTCTATCTTCCTATGTTAAATGGACCATAAGATTACAATTATACCTGTATCTGGATGTCCTCGATCGACACTACAACGCCAGGAATTTCTCAATCCCAGAGCATAGATTTCTGGTCTTGTACTTGTCAAGCCAATGAATGGGTTATCAGGAGGGATACTGTACTGCTCTCCAGTGTCCGGGATGTGGTCAACATCCAGTCGTAAGACTTTCCCTAATAAGGACTGCCTGAAAGCATATATAAACAGTATGAACATTATCGCACCCAAGGCTAGTAACCTTTTCAATGGAGATGAGATGTTGAAGGTCAGTACTTTCACACGTCGTTTCTTTTTAAGATATGAGTCGCTGTAATCGCTTTCCGACCAAGAGGATAGCAAGACTGATCATGCTTACATGAGAGGTAGTTTGGTTGTGGGCGAGTAAGAGAGGTTTTTCTTGTATCTTCGTTGATGTGGTATGAAAGAAAAAGGATGACGCCAGTGACATACCATAGGGGATGTAGTTCATTGAGATGGTAGCGAGGGAGGTTCATAGTGACAGACATTAGAAGCGGTAGGTCGAACGAAGTGTTAGTAAGTGATGTCCCTGGTGGACGACCATAGAAGCGGTAGTTCAGTTAAAGAGGAAGTTCATATGGCGATAGTAAGAGATGCCCCTAGTTAGAGACCATGGAATAGGTAGTTGATCTATGGTTGAAAGCAATGCCCCTAGGGAATGGCTATAGAAGAGGCGATTCGTGTGAGGGTATAGTAAGGGAAGTTCCTAGTAAGAGATCAAAGAAGAGGTAGTTCAGATAGACAGTAAGAGAGGTCACTTGTCAGAGACCATAGAAGAGGTTAGAGTGGTAGTAATGGACGTCAATAGTGGGTCCATAGAAGAGCTAACTCTGGTTAGAGGGGTAGTAATGGACGTAAATAGTGGGGCCATAGATGAGTTACCTCTGGTTAGAGGGGTGGTAATGGACGTCAATAGTGGGTCCAGAGAAGAGCTAACTCTGGTTAGAGGGACAGTAATGGACGTCAACAGTGGTTCCATAGAAGAACTAACTCTGGTTAGAGAGACAGTAATAGACGTCACTAGTGGGTCCATAGTAAAAGACCATAGACGAGCTATCTCCGGTTAGAGGGGTGATAATGGACGTCAATAGTGGTTCCATAGAAGAGCTAAAGCCGGTTAGAGGGACAGTAATGGACGTCAATAGTGGGTCCATAGTAAGAGGCTAACTGGTTAGAGGGGCAGTAATGGACGTCAATAGTGGTTCCATAGAAGAACTAACTCTGGTTAGAGAGACAGTAATAGACGTCAATAGTGGGTCCATAGTAAGAAACCATAGACGAGCTATCTCCGGTTAGAGGGGTGGTAATGGACGTCAATATTGGTTCCATAGAAGAGCTAAAGCCGGTTAGAGGGACAGTAATGGACGTCAATAGTGGGTCCATAGTAAGAGGCTAACTGGTTAGAGGGGCAGTAATGGACGTCAATAGTGGTTCCATAGAAGAGCTAACTCTGGTTAGAGGGGTAGTAATGGACGTCAATAGTGGTTCCATAGAAGAGCTAACTCTGGTTGGAGGGGTAGTAATGGACGTCAATAGTGGGTCCATAGTAAGAGGCTAACTGGTTAGAGGGGCAGTAATGGACGTCAATAGTGGTTCCATAGAAGAGCTAAAGCCGGTTAGAGGGACAGTAATGGACGTCAATAGTGGGTCCATAGTAAGAGGCTAACTGGTTAGAGGGGTAGTAATGGACGTCAATATTGGTTCCATAGAAGAGCTAAAGCCGGTTAGAGGGACAGTAATGGACGTCAATAGTGGGTCCATAGTAAGAGGCTAACTGGTTAGAGGGGCAGTAATGGACGTCAATAGTGGTTCCATAGAAGAGCTAACTTTGGTTAGAGGGGTGGTAATGGACGTCAATAGTGGTTCCATAAAAGAGCTAACTCTGGTTAGAGGGGTAGTAATGGACGTCAATAGTGGGTCCATAGAAGAGCTAACTCTGGTTAGATGGACAGTAATGGACGTCAATAGTGGGTCCATAGTAAGAGGCTAACTGGTTAGAGGGGTAGTAATGGACGACAATAGTGGTTCCATAGAAGAGCTAACTCTGGTTAGAGGGGTGGTAATGGACGTCAATAGTGGGTCCAGAGAAGAGCTAACTCTGGTTAGAGGGACAGTAATGGACGTCAATAGTGGGTCCAGAGAAGAGCTAACTCTGGTTAGAGGGACAGTAATGGACGTCAATAGTGGGTCCATAGTAAGAGGCTAACTGGTTAGAGGGGCAGTAATGGACGTTAATAGTGGTTCCATAGAAGAGCTAACTCTGGTTAGAGGGGTGGTAATGGACGTCAATAGTGGGTCCATAGATGAGCTAACTCTGGTTAGAGGGACAGTAATGGACGTCAATAGTGGGTTCATAGTAAGAGGCTAACTGGTTAGAGGGGTGGTAATGGACGTCAATAGTGGGACCATAAAAGAGCTAACTCTGGTTAGAGGGGTAGTAATGGACGTCAATAGTGGGTCCAGAGAAGAGCTAACTCCGGTTAGAGGGGTTATAATGGACGTCAATAGTGCTTCCATAGAAGAGCTAACTCTGGTTAGAGGGACAGTAATGGACGTCAATAGTGGGTCCATAGTAAGAGGCTAACTGGTTAGAGGGGCGGTAATGGACGTCAACAGTGGTTCCATAGAAGAGCCAACTCTGGTTAGAGGGACAGCAATGGACGTCAATAGTGGGTCCAGAGAAGAGCTAACTGTGGTTAGCGGGGTAGTAATGGACGTCAATAGTGGTTCCATAGAAGAGCTAACTCCGGTTAGAGGGGTAGTAATGGACGTCAATAGTGGGTCCATAGTAAGAGGCTAACTCTGGTTAGAGGGACAGTAATGGACGTCAATAGTGGGTCCATAGTAAGAGGCTAACTGGTTAGAGGGGTAGTAATGGACGTCAATAGTGGTTCCATAGAAGAGCTAACTCTGGTTAGAGGGGTAGTAATGGACGTCAATAGTGGGTCCATAGAAGAGCTAACTCTGGTTAGAGGGGTAGTAATGGACGTCAATAGTGGTTCCATAGAAGAGCTAACTCTGGTTGGAGGGGTAGTAATGGACGTCAATAGTGGGTCCATAGAAGAGCTAACTCTGGTTAGAGGGACAGTAATGGACGTCAATAGTGGTTCCATAGAAGAGCTAACTCTGGTTGAAGGGGTAGTGATGGACGTCAATAGTGGGTCCATAGAAGAGCTAACTCTGGTTAGAGGGGTAGTAATGGACGTCAATAGTGGTTCCATAGAAGAGCTAACTCTGGTTGGAGGGGTAGTAATGGACGTCAATAGTAGGTCCATAGAAGAGCTAACTCTGGTTAGAGGGACAGTAATGGACGTCAATAGTGGGTCCATAGTAAGAGGCTAACTGGTTAGAGGGGTAGTAATGGACGTCAAAAGTGGTTCCATAGAAGAGCTAACTGTGGTTAGCGGGGTAGTAATGGACGTCAATAGTGGTTCCATAGAAGAGCTAACTCCGGTTAGAGGGGTAGTAATGGACGTCAATAGTGTGTCCATAGTAAGAGGCTAACTCTGGTTAGAGGGACAGTAATGGACGTCAATAGTGGGTCCATAGTAAGAGGCTAACTGGTTAGAGGGCTAGTAATGGACGTCAATAGTGGTTCCATAGAAGAGCTAACTCTGGTTAGAGGGGTAGTAATGGACGTCAATAGTGGTTCCATAGAAGAGCTAACTCTGGTTGGAGGGGTAGTAATGGACGTCAATAGTGGGTCCATAGAAGAGCTAACTCTGGTTAGAGGGACAGTAATGGACGTCAATAGTGGGTCCATAGTAAGAGGCTAACTGGTTAGAGGGGTAGTAATGGACGTCAAAAGTGGTTCCATAGAAGAGCTAACTCTGGTTAGAGGGGTAGTAATGGACGTCAATAGTGGTTCCATAGAAGAACTAACTCTGGTTAGAGAGACAGTAATAGACGTCAATAGTGGGTCCATAGTAAGAGACCATAGACGAGCTATCTCCGGTTAGAGGGGTGGTAATGGACGTCAATATTGGTTCCATAGAAGAGCTAAAGCCGGTTAGAGGGACAGTAATGGACGTCAATAGTGGGTCCATAGTAAGAGGCTAACTGGTTAGAGGGGCAGTAATGGACGTCAATAGTGGTTCCATAGAAGAGCTAACTCTGGTTAGAGGGGTAGTAATGGACGTCAATAGTGGTTCCATAGAAGAGCTAACTCTGGGTGGAGGGGTAGTAATGGACGTCAATAGTGGGTCCATAGTAAGAGGCTAACTGGTTAGAGGGGCAGTAATGGACGTCAATAGTGGTTCCATAGAAGAGCTAAAGCCGGTTAGAGGGACAGTAATGGACGTCAATAGTGGGTCCATAGTAAGAGGCTAACGGGTTAGAGGGGTAGTAATGGACGTCAATATTGGTTCCATAGAAGAGCTAAAGCCGGTTAGAGGGACAGTAATGGACGTCAATAGTGGGTCCATAGTAAGAGGCTAACTGGTTAGAGGGGCAGTAATGGACGTCAATAGTGGTTCCATAGAAGAGCTAACTTTGGTTAGAGGGGTGGTAATGGACGTCAATAGTGGTTCCATAAAAGAGCTAACTCTGGTTAGAGGGGTAGGAATGGACGTCAATAGTGGGTCCATAGAAGAGCTAACTCTGGTTAGATGGACAGTAATGGACGTCAATAGTGGGTCCATAGTAAGAGGCTAACTGGTTAGAGGGGTAGTAATGGACGTCAATAGTGGTTCCATAGAAGAGCTAACTCTGGTTAGAGGGGTGGTAATGGACGTCAATAGTGGGTCCAGAGAAGAGCTAACTCTGGTTAGAGGGACAGTAATGGACGTCAATAGTGGGTCCAGAGAAGAGCTAACTCTGGTTAGAGGGACAGTAATGGACGTCAATAGTGGGTCCATAGTAAGAGGCTAACTGGTTAGAGGGGTGGTAATGGACGTCAATAGTGGGTCCATAGATGAGCTAACTCTGGTTAGAGGGACAGTAATGGACGTCAATAGTGGGTTCATAGTAAGAGGCTAACTGGTTAGAGGGGTGGTAATGGACGTCAATAGTGGGACCATAAAAGAGCTAACTCTGGTTAGAGGGGTAGTAATGGACGTCAATAGTGGGTCCAGAGAAGAGCTAACTCCGGTTAGAGGGGTTATAATGGACGTCAATAGTGCTTCCATAGAAGAGCTAACTCTGGTTAGAGGGACAGTAATGGACGTCAATAGTGGGTCCATAGTAAGAGGCTAACTGGTTAGAGGGGCGGTAATGGACGTCAACAGTGGTTCCATAGAAGAGCCAACTCTGGTTAGAGGGACAGCAATGGACGTCAATAGTGGGTCCAGAGAAGAGCTAACTGTGGTTAGCGGGGTAGTAATGGACGTCAATAGTGGTTCCATAGAAGAGCTAACTCCGGTTAGAGGGGTAGTAATGGACGTCAATAGTGGGTCCATAGTAAGAGGCTAACTCTGGTTAGAGGGACAGTAATGGACGTCAATAGTGGGTCCATAGTAAGAGGCTAACTGGTTAGAGGGGTAGTAATGGACGTCAATAGTGGTTCCATGGAAGAGCTAACTCTGGTTAGAGGGGTAGTAATGGACGTCAATAGTGGGTCCATAGAAGAGCTAACTCTGGTTAGAGGGGTAGTAATGGACGTCAATAGTGGTTCCATAGAAGAGCTAACTCTGGCTGGAGGGGTAGTAATGGACGTCAATAGTGGGTCCATAGAAGAGCTAACTCTGGTTAGAGGGACAGTAATGGACGTCAATAGTGGTTCCATAGAAGAGCTAACTCTGGTTGGAGGGGTAGTGATGGACGTCAATAGTGGGTCCATAGAAGAGCTAACTCTGGTTAGAGGGGTAGTAATGGACGTCAATAGTGGTTCCATAGAAGAGCTAACTCTGGTTGGAGGGGTAGTAATGGACGTCAATAGTGGGTCCATAGAAGAGCTAACTCTGGTTAGAGGGACAGTAATGGACGTCAATAGTGGGTCCATAGTAAGAGGCTAACTGGTTAGAGGGGTAGTAATGGACGTCAAAAGTGGTTCCATAGAAGAGCTAACTCCGGTTAGAGGGGCAGTAATGGACGTCAATAGTGGGTCCAGAGAAGAGCTAACTGTGGTTAGCGGGGTAGTAATGGACGTCAATAGTGGTTCCATAGAAGAGCTAACTCCGGTTAGAGGGGTAGTAATGGACGTCAATAGTGGGTCCATAGTAAGAGGCTAACTCTGGTTAGAGGGACAGTAATGGACGTCAATAGTGGGTCCATAGTAAGAGGCTAACTGGTTAGAGGGGTAGTAATGGACGTCAATAGTGGTTCCATAGAAGAGCTAACTCTGGTTAGAGGGTTAGTAATGGACGTCAATAGTGGTTCCATAGAAGAGCTAACTCTGGTTGGAGGGGTAGTAATGGACGTCAATAGTGGGTCCATAGAAGGGCTAACTCTGGTTAGAGGGACAGTAATGGACGTCAATTGTGGGTCCATAGTAAGAGGCTAACTGGTTAGAGGGGTAGTAATGGACGTCAAAAGTGGTTCCATAGAAGAGCTAACTCTGGTTAGAGAGGTAGTAATGGACGTCAATAGTGGTTCCATAGAAGAACTAACTCTGGTTAGAGAGACAGTAATAGACGTCAATAGTGGGTCCATAGTAAGAGACCATAGACGAGCTATCTCCGGTTAGAGGGGTGGTAATGGACGTCAATAGTGGTTCCATAGAAGAGCTAACTCTGGTTGGAGGGGTAGTAATGGACGTCAATAGTGGGTCCATAGTAAAAGGCTAACTCTGGTTAGAGGGACAGTAATGGACGTCAATAGTGGGTCCATAGTAAGAGGCTAACTGGTTAGAGGGGTAGTAATGGACGTCAATAGTGGTTCCATAGAAGAGCTAACTCTGGTTAGAGGGGTAGTAATGGACGTCAATAGTGGTTCCATAGAAGAGCTAACTCTGGTTGGAGGGGTAGTAATGGACGTCAATAGTGGGTCCATAGAAGAGCTAACTCTGGTTAGAGGGACAGTAATGGACGTCAATAGTGGGTCCATAGTAAGAGGCTAACTGGTTAGAGGGGTAGTAATGGACGTCAAAAGTGGTTCCATAGAAGAGCTAACTCTGGTTAGAGGGGTAGTAATGGACGTCAATAGTGGTTCCATAGAAGAACTAACTCTGGTTAGAGAGACAGTAATAGACGTCAATAGTGGGTCCATAGTAAGAGACCATAGACGAGCTATCTCCGGTTAGAGGGGTGGTAATGGACGTCAATATTGGTTCCATAGAAGAGCTAAAGCCGGTTAGAGGGACAGTAATGGACGTCAATTGTGGGTCCATAGTAAGAGGCTAACTGGTTAGAGGGGCAGTAATGGACGTCAATAGTGGTTCCATAGAAGAGCTAACTCTGGTTAGAGGGGTAGTAATGGACGTCAATAGTGGTTCCATAGAAGAGCTAACTCTGGGTGGAGGGGTAGTAATGGACGTCAATAGTGGGTCCATAGTAAGAGGCTAACTGGTTAGAGGGGCAGTAATGGACGTCAATAGTGGTTCCATAGAAGAGCTAAAGCCGGTTAGAGGGACAGTAATGGACGTCAATAGTGGGTCCATAGTAAGAGGCTAACGGGTTAGAGGGGTAGTAATGGACGTCAATATTGGTTCCATAGAAGAGCTAAAGCCGGTTAGAGGGACAGTAATGGACGTCAATAGTGGGTCCATAGTAAGAGGCTAACTGGTTAGAGGGGCAGTAATGGACGTCAATAGTGGTTCCATAGAAGAGCTAACTTTGGTTAGAGGGGTGGTAATGGACGTCAATAGTGGTTCCATAAAAGAGCTAACTCTGGTTAGAGGGGTAGGAATGGACGTCAATAGTGGGTCCATAGAAGAGCTAACTCTGGTTAGATGGACAGTAATGGACGTCAATAGTGGGTCCATAGTAAGAGGCTAACTGGTTAGAGGGGTAGTAATGGACGTCAATAGTGGTTCCATAGAAGAGCTAACTCTGGTTAGAGGGGTGGTAATGGACGTCAATAGTGGGTCCAGAGAAGAGCTAACTCTGGTTAGAGGGACAGTAATGGACGTCAATAGTGGGTCCAGAGAAGAGCTAACTCTGGTTAGAGGGACAGTAATGGACGTCAATAGTGGGTCCATAGTAAGAGGCTAACTGGTTAGAGGGGCAGTAATGGACGTCAATAGTGGTTCCATAGAAGAGCTAACTCTGGTTAGAGGGGTGGTAATGGACGTCAATAGTGGGTCCATAGATGAGCTAACTCTGGTTAGAGGGACAGTAATGGACGTCAATAGTGGGTTCATAGTAAGAGGCTAACTGGTTAGAGGGGTGGTAATGGACGTCAATAGTGGGACCATAAAAGAGCTAACTCTGGTTAGAGGGGTAGTAATGGACGTCAATAGTGGGTCCAGAGAAGAGCTAACTGTGGTTAGCGGGGTAGTAATGGACGTCAATAGTGGTTCCATAGAAGAGCTAACTCCGGTTAGAGGGGTAGTAATGGACGTCAATAGTGGGTCCATAGTAAGAGGCTAACTCTGGTTAGAGGGACAGTAATGGACGTCAATAGTGGGTCCATAGTAAGAGGCTAACTGGTTAGAGGGGTAGTAATGGACGTCAATAGTGGTTCCATGGAAGAGAAAACTCTGGTTAGAGGGGTAGTAATGGACGTCAATAGTGGGTCCATAGAAGAGCTAACTCTGGTTAGAGGGGTTATTAATGGACGTCAATAGTGGTTCCATAGAAGAGCTAACTCTGGCTGGAGGGGTAGTAATGGACGTCAATAGTGGGTCCATAGAAGAGCTAACTCTGGTTAGAGGGACAGTAATGGACGTCAATAGTGGTTCCATAGAAGAGCTAACTCTGGTTGGAGGGGTAGTGATGGACGTCAATAGTGGGTCCATAGAAGAGCTAACTCTGGTTAGAGGGGTAGTAATGGACGTCAATAGTGGTTCCATAGAAGAGCTAACTCTGGTTGGAGGGGTAGTAATGGACGTCAATAGTGGGTCCATAGAAGAGCTAACTCTGGTTAGAGGGGTAGTAATGGACGTCAATAGTGGTTCCATAGAAGAACTAACTCTGGTTAGAGAGACAGTAATAGACGTCAATAGTGGGTCCATAGTAAGAGACCATAGACGAGCTATCTCCGGTTAGAGGGGTGGTAATGGACGTCAATATTGGTTCCATAGAAGAGCTAAAGCCGGTTAGAGGGACAGTAATGGACGTCAATAGTGGGTCCATAGTAAGAGGCTAACTGGTTAGAGGGGCAGTAATGGACGTCAATAGTGGTTCCATAGAAGAGCTAACTCTGGTTAGAGGGGTAGTAATGGACGTCAATAGTGGTTCCATAGAAGAGCTAACTCTGGGTGGAGGGGTAGTAATGGACGTCAATAGTGGGTCCATAGTAAGAGGCTAACTGGTTAGAGGGGCAGTAATGGACGTCAATAGTGGTTCCATAGAAGAGCTAAAGCCGGTTAGAGGGACAGTAATGGACGTCAATAGTGGGTCCATAGTAAGAGGCTTACGGGTTAGAGGGGTAGTAATGGACGTCAATATTGGTTCCATAGAAGAGCTAAAGCCGGTTAGAGGGACAGTAATGGACGTCAATAGTGGGTCCATAGTAAGAGGCTAACTGGTTAGAGGGGCAGTAATGGACGTCAATAGTGGTTCCATAGAAGAGCTAACTTTGGTTAGAGGGGTGGTAATGGACGTCAATAGTGGTTCCATAAAAGAGCTAACTCTGGTTAGAGGGGTAGGAATGGACGTCAATAGTGGGTCCATAGAAGAGCTAACTCTGGTTAGATGGACAGTAATGGACGTCAATAGTGGGTCCATAGTAAGAGGCTAACTGGTTAGAGGGGTAGTAATGGACGTCAATAGTGGTTCCATAGAAGAGCTAACTCTGGTTAGAGGGGTGGTAATGGACGTCAATAGTGGGTCCAGAGAAGAGCTAACTCTGGTTAGAGGGACAGTAATGGACGTCAATAGTGGGTCCAGAGAAGAGCTAACTCTGGTTAGAGGGACAGTAATGGACGTCAATAGTGGGTCCATAGTAAGAGGCTAACTGGTTAGAGGGGCAGTAATGGACGTCAATAGTGGTTCCATAGAAGAGCTAACTCTGGTTAGAGGGGTGGTAATGGACGTCAATAGTGGGTCCATAGATGAGCTAACTCTGGTTAGAGGGACAGTAATGGACGTCAATAGTGGGTTCATAGTAAGAGGCTAACTGGTTAGAGGGGTGGTAATGGACGTCAATAGTGGGACCATAAAAGAGCTAACTCTGGTTAGAGGGGTAGTAATGGACGTCAATAGTGGGTCCAGAGAAGAGCTAACTGTGGTTAGCGGGGTAGTAATGGACGTCAATAGTGGTTCCATAGAAGAGCTAACTCCGGTTAGAGGGGTAGTAATGGACGTCAATAGTGGGTCCATAGTAAGAGGCTAACTCTGGTTAGAGGGACAGTAATGGACGTCAATAGTGGGTCCATAGTAAGAGGCTAACTGGTTAGAGGGGTAGTAATGGACGTCAATAGTGGTTCCATGGAAGAGAAAACTCTGGTTAGAGGGGTAGTAATGGACGTCAATAGTGGGTCCATAGAAGAGCTAACTCTGGTTAGAGGGGTTATTAATGGACGTCAATAGTGGTTCCATAGAAGAGCTAACTCTGGCTGGAGGGGTAGTAATGGACGTCAATAGTGGGTCCATAGAAGAGCTAACTCTGGTTAGAGGGACAGTAATGGACGTCAATAGTGGTTCCATAGAAGAGCTAACTCTGGTTGGAGGGGTAGTGATGGACGTCAATAGTGGGTCCATAGAAGAGCTAACTCTGGTTAGAGGGGTAGTAATGGACGTCAATAGTGGTTCCATAGAAGAGCTAACTCTGGTTGGAGGGGTAGTAATGGACGTCAATAGTGGGTCCATAGAAGAGCTAACTCTGGTTAGAGGGACAGTAATGGACGTCAATAGTGGGTCCATAGTAAGAGGCTAACTGGTTAGAGGGGTAGTAATGGACGTCAAAAGTGGTTCCATAGAAGAGCTAACTCAGGTTAGAGGGGCAGTAATGGACGTCAATAGTGGGTCCAGAGAAGAGCTAACTGTGGTTAGCGGGGTAGTAATGGACGTCAATAGTGGTTCCATAGAAGAGCTAACTCCGGTTAGAGGGGTAGTAATGGACGTCAATAGTGGGTCCATAGTAAGAGGCTAACTCTGGTTAGAGGGACAGTAATGGACGTCAATAGTGGGTCCATAGTAAGAGGCTAACTGGTTAGAGGGGTAGTAATGGACGTCAATAGTGGTTCCATAGAAGAGCTAATTCTGGTTAGAGGGGTAGTAATGGACGTCAATAGTGGTTCCATAGAAGAGCTAACTCTGGTTGGAGGGGTAGTAATGGACGTCAATAGTGGGTCCATAGAAGGGCTAACTCTGGTTAGAGGGACAGTAATGGACGTCAATAGTGGGTCCATAGTAAGAGGCTAACTGGTTAGAGGGGTAGTAATGGACATCAAAAGTGGTTCCATAGAAGAGCTAACTCTGGTTAGAGAGGTAGTAATGGACGTCAATAGTGGTTCCATAGAAGAACTAACTCTGGTTAGAGAGACAGTAATAGACGTCAATAGTGGGTCCATAGTAAGAGACCATAGACGAGCTATCTCCGGTTAGAGGGGTGGTAATGGACGTCAATAGTGGTTCCATAGAAGAGCTAACTCTGGTTGGAGGGGTAGTAATGGACGTCAATAGTGGGTCCATAGTAAAAGGCTAACTCTGGTTAGAGGGACAGTAATGGACGTCAATAGTGGGTCCATAGTAAGAGGCTAACTGGTTAGAGGGGTAGTAATGGACGTCAATAGTGGATCCATAGAAGAGCTAACTCTGGTTAGAGGGGTAGTAATGGACGTCAATAGTGGTTCCATAGAAGAGCTAACTCTGGTTGGAGGAGTAGTAATGGACGTCAATAGTGGGTCCATAGTAAGAGGCTAACTGGTTAGAGGGGTAGTAATGGACATCAAAAGTGGTTCCATAGAAGAGCTAACTCTGGTTAGAGAGGTAGTAATGGACGTCAATAGTGGTTCCATAGAAGAACTAACTCTGGTTAGAGAGACAGTAATAGACGTCAATAGTGGGTCCATAGTAAGAGACCATAGACGAGCTATCTCCGGTTAGAGGGGTGGTAATGGACGTCAATAGTGGTTCCATAGAAGAGCTAACTCTGGTTGGAGGGGTAGTAATGGACGTCAATAGTGGGTCCATAGTAAAAGGCTAACTCTGGTTAGAGGGACAGTAATGGACGTCAATAGTGGGTCCATAGTAAGAGGCTAACTGGTTAGAGGGGTAGTAATGGACGTCAATAGTGGATCCATAGAAGAGCTAACTCTGGTTAGAGGGGTAGTAATGGACGTCAATAGTGGTTCCATAGAAGAGCTAACTCTGGTTGGAGGAGTAGTAATGGACGTCAATAGTGGGTCCATAGAAGAGCTAACTCCGGTTAGAGGGGCAGTAATAGACGTCAATAGTGGTTCCATAGAAGAGCTAACTCTGGTTGGAGGGGTAGTAATGGACGTCAATAGTGGGTCCATAGAAGAGCTAACTCCGGTTAGAGGGGCAGTAATGGACGTCAATAGTGGGTCCATAGTAAGAGGCTAACTCTGGTTAGAGGGACAGTAATGGACGTCAATAGTGGGTCCATAGTAAGAGGCTAACTGGTTAGAGGGGTAGTAATGGACGTCAATAGTGGTTCCATAGAAGAGCAAACTCTGGTTAGAGGGGTAGTAATGGACGTCAATAGTGGGTCCATAGAAGAGCTAACTCCGGTTAGAGGGGTTATAATGGACGTCAATAGTACTTCCATAGAAGAGCTAACTCTGGTTAGAGGGACAGTAATGGACGTCAATAGTGGGTCCATAGTAAGAGGCTAACTGGTTAGAGGGGCGGTAATGGACGTCAACAGTGGTTCCATAGAAGAGCCAACTCTGGTTAGAGGGACAGCAATGGACGTCAATAGTGGGTCCAGAGAAGAGCTAACTTTGGTTAGAGGGGTAGTAATGGACGTCAATAGTGGTTCCATAGAAGAGCTAACTCCGGTTAGAGGGGTAGTAATGGACGTCAATAGTGGGTCCATAGTAAGAGGCTAACTCTGGTTAGAGGGACAGTAATGGACGTCAATATTGGGTCCATAGTAAGAGGCTAACTGGTTAGAGGGGTAGTAATGGACGTCAATAGTGGTTCCATAGAAGAGCTAACTCTGGTTAGAGGGGTAGTAATGGACGTCAATAGTGGGTCCATAGAAGAGCTAACTCTGGTTGGAGGGGTAGTAATGGACGTCAATAGTGGGTCCATAGAAGAGCTAACTCTGGTTAGAGGGGTAGTAATGGACGTCAATAGTGGTTCCATAGAAGAGCTAACTCTGGTTAGAGGGGTAGTAATGGACGTCAATAGTGGTTCCATAGAAGAGCTAACTCCGGTTAGAGGGGTGGTAATGGATGTCAATAGTGGGTCCATAGTAAGAGGCTAACTCTGGTTAGACGGACAGTAATGGACGTCAATAGTGGTTCCATAGAAGAGCTAACTCTGGTTAGAGGGGTGGTAATGGACGTCAATAGTGGGTCCAGAGAAGAGCTAACTCTGGTTAGAGAGACAGTAATAGACGTCAATAGTGGGTCCATAGTAAGAGACCATAGACGAGCTATCTCCGGTTAGAGGGGTGGTAATGGACGTCAATATTGGTTCCATAGAAGAGCTAAAGCCGGTTAGAGGGACAGTAATGGACGTCAATAGTGGGTCCATAGTAAGAGGCTAACTGGTTAGAGGGGCAGTAATGGACGTCAATAGTGGTTCCATAGAAGAGCTAACTCTGGTTAGAGGGGTAGTAATGGACGTCAATAGTGGTTCCATAGAAGAGCTAACTCTGGGTGGAGGGGTAGTAATGGACGTCAATAGTGGGTCCATAGTAAGAGGCTAACTGGTTAGAGGGGCAGTAATGGACGTCAATAGTGGTTCCATAGAAGAGCTAAAGCCGGTTAGAGGGACAGTAATGGACGTCAATAGTGGGTCCATAGTAAGAGGCTAACGGGTTAGAGGGGTAGTAATGGACGTCAATATTGGTTCCATAGAAGAGCTAAAGCCGGTTAGAGGGACAGTAATGGACGTCAATAGTGGGTCCATAGTAAGAGGCTAACTGGTTAGAGGGGCAGTAATGGACGTCAATAGTGGTTCCATAGAAGAGCTAACTTTGGTTAGAGGGGTGGTAATGGACGTCAATAGTGGTTCCATAAAAGAGCTAACTCTGGTTAGAGGGGTAGGAATGGACGTCAATAGTGGGTCCATAGAAGAGCTAACTCTGGTTAGATGGACAGTAATGGACGTCAATAGTGGGTCCATAGTAAGAGGCTAACTGGTTAGAGGGGTAGTAATGGACGTCAATAGTGGTTCCATAGAAGAGCTAACTCTGGTTAGAGGGGTGGTAATGGACGTCAATAGTGGGTCCAGAGAAGAGCTAACTCTGGTTAGAGGGACAGTAATGGACGTCAATAGTGGGTCCAGAGAAGAGCTAACTCTGGTTAGAGGGACAGTAATGGACGTCAATAGTGGGTCCATAGTAAGAGGCTAACTGGTTAGAGGGGCAGTAATGGACGTCAATAGTGGTTCCATAGAAGAGCTAACTCTGGTTAGAGGGGTGGTAATGGACGTCAATAGTGGGTCCATAGATGAGCTAACTCTGGTTAGAGGGACAGTAATGGACGTCAATAGTGGGTTCATAGTAAGAGGCTAACTGGTTAGAGGGGTGGTAATGGACGTCAATAGTGGGACCATAAAAGAGCTAACTCTGGTTAGAGGGGTAGTAATGGACGTCAATAGTGGGTCCAGAGAAGAGCTAACTGTGGTTAGCGGGGTAGTAATGGACGTCAATAGTGGTTCCATAGAAGAGCTAACTCCGGTTAGAGGGGTAGTAATGGACGTCAATAGTGGGTCCATAGTAAGAGGCTAACTCTGGTTAGAGGGACAGTAATGGACGTCAATAGTGGGTCCATAGTAAGAGGCTAACTGGTTAGAGGGGTAGTAATGGACGTCAATAGTGGTTCCATGGAAGAGAAAACTCTGGTTAGAGGGGTAGTAATGGACGTCAATAGTGGGTCCATAGAAGAGCTAACTCTGGTTAGAGGGGTTATTAATGGACGTCAATAGTGGTTCCATAGAAGAGCTAACTCTGGCTGGAGGGGTAGTAATGGACGTCAATAGTGGGTCCATAGAAGAGCTAACTCTGGTTAGAGGGACAGTAATGGACGTCAATAGTGGTTCCATAGAAGAGCTAACTCTGGTTGGAGGGGTAGTGATGGACGTCAATAGTGGGTCCATAGAAGAGCTAACTCTGGTTAGAGGGGTAGTAATGGACGTCAATAGTGGTTCCATAGAAGAGCTAACTCTGGTTGGAGGGGTAGTAATGGACGTCAATAGTGGGTCCATAGAAGAGCTAACTCTGGTTAGAGGGACAGTAATGGACGTCAATAGTGGGTCCATAGTAAGAGGCTAACTGGTTAGAGGGGTAGTAATGGACGTCAAAAGTGGTTCCATAGAAGAGCTAACTCAGGTTAGAGGGGCAGTAATGGACGTCAATAGTGGGTCCAGAGAAGAGCTAACTGTGGTTAGCGGGGTAGTAATGGACGTCAATAGTGGTTCCATAGAAGAGCTAACTCCGGTTAGAGGGGTAGTAATGGACGTCAATAGTGGGTCCATAGTAAGAGGCTAACTCTGGTTAGAGGGACAGTAATGGACGTCAATAGTGGGTCCATAGTAAGAGGCTAACTGGTTAGAGGGGTAGTAATGGACGTCAATAGTGGTTCCATAGAAGAGCTAATTCTGGTTAGAGGGGTAGTAATGGACGTCAATAGTGGTTCCATAGAAGAGCTAACTCTGGTTGGAGGGGTAGTAATGGACGTCAATGGTGGGTCCATAGAAGGGCTAACTCTGGTTAGAGGGACAGTAATGGACGTCAATAGTGGGTCCATAGTAAGAGGCTAACTGGTTAGAGGGGTAGTAATGGACATCAAAAGTGGTTCCATAGAAGAGCTAACTCTGGTTAGAGAGGTAGTAATGGACGTCAATAGTGGTTCCATAGAAGAACTAACTCTGGTTAGAGAGACAGTAATAGACGTCAATAGTGGGTCCATAGTAAGAGACCATAGACGAGCTATCTCCGGTTAGAGGGGTGGTAATGGACGTCAATAGTGGTTCCATAGAAGAGCTAACTCTGGTTGGAGGGGTAGTAATGGACGTCAATAGTGGGTCCATAGTAAAAGGCTAACTCTGGTTAGAGGGACAGTAATGGACGTCAATAGTGGGTCCATAGTAAGAGGCTAACTGGTTAGAGGGGTAGTAATGGACGTCAATAGTGGATCCATAGAAGAGCTAACTCTGGTTAGAGGGGTAGTAATGGACGTCAATAGTGGTTCCATAGAAGAGCTAACTCTGGTTGGAGGAGTAGTAATGGACGTCAATAGTGGGTCCATAGAAGAGCTAACTCCGGTTAGAGGGGCAGTAATAGACGTCAATAGTGGTTCCATAGAAGAGCTAACTCTGGTTGGAGGGGTAGTAATGGACGTCAATAGTGGGTCCATAGAAGAGCTAACTCCGGTTAGAGGGGCAGTAATGGACGTCAATAGTGGGTCCATAGTAAGAGGCTAACTCTGGTTAGAGGGACAGTAATGGACGTCAATAGTGGGTCCATAGTAAGAGGCTAACTGGTTAGAGGGGTAGTAATGGACGTCAATAGTGGTTCCATAGAAGAGCAAACTCTGGTTAGAGGGGTAGTAATGGACGTCAATAGTGGGTCCATAGAAGAGCTAACTCCGGTTAGAGGGGTTATAATGGACGTCAATAGTACTTCCATAGAAGAGCTAACTCTGGTTAGAGGGACAGTAATGGACGTCAATAGTGGGTCCATAGTAAGAGGCTAACTGGTTAGAGGGGCGGTAATGGACGTCAACAGTGGTTCCATA
>CM067373.1:22064794-22183325 GCA_034401795.1 Chaetoderma sp. LZ-2023a
ACGGGAGTTTTGTTGATAACTCGGCTAGGCTTGCACGATTATCCGATATTATCGAAAATCACGATTTTTTTTTCAGCCACGATTTTTTACGATGTGATTTTGAAAAATTTAAATATCGGCAAAATTTTACTGTTATGGTGTATTCTGTATATTTGTAGCATAGGTGTCTATTACGGCAAGCTGTTCAATTTATTTCCAAACCAACATCTCTGAGAAAGGGGTGGGGATTATACTAGGAATAGGTAACAAAAGTCGAAGTTCATTCTCTAAAATTACTTTAAAAGACGACATTAATACGAAAATTCAACGCAATTTACTGGTATAATTTCTTGCTGCCTTACTGTATACCGCAAAACCATGATCGCGGGAGTGAAATTATTACGTGGGAAGCTATAAATATTGCCTGTTTTGTAATAAGCATGGTTTATAAAATCAAAATTAATCCAAAATTTGACATTAAATGACGTCGCGGGAATAAATAAATCATGTGATATTGCTTGCTCTCCTGTTTTTGGAGGCGAGAGGTGGTGCGTTCACAAATGTGATAGCTAAATGAGATGGTATACACGCTTTAGCAAGCATGGAGAACTATCCTAGATGTTTCTGAAGGCTAACTATTATTAGTAAAATATATAAATCACGTGATATTGCTCGCTCTCCTGGTTTTGGGGGCTAGGGTGGTGCATTCACAAATGTGATAGCTAAATGAGATGGTATACACACTTTAGCAAGCATGGTGAACTATCCGAGATGTTTCTGAAGACTAACTATTATTATTAACCGGGTACTCGGTAAATTCGGAGCAGATCTAAACATTAGATGTCTATGGATCTAAAGTACATTCCTAATATCACGTTATTTGTATATTTTTACAAAGACGAGATGAAATGCCAAATTTTAGGATTCATTTTCATGTAATAAACGATGATTTTAACAGAGTACACAATATTTAGGTTGTCCAAAATATAATTTCACTCACGCAATGATGGATATGGTATACATTAAGCCAATGGGTAAGGCGGCAAGAAATTATTAATTGGGTCCTATTTTCGTGTTATTAACGATCGGTCTTAGTTTAAGCATCTTGGCGACTGGATTTCAAGTTTTTTTTGAAATTTACCAATTAGAAGGCATCCAGCTAAATCTGATATGAAAACTCAGAGCAAAACCGATACGGCTACATAACCCACACCATGCAGTCCAACTCAACCCAAGACCAATTCACCCCGTGAATTCATATACCTTAAAATAGGCTGTACGATATATCGAAATATCACGATTTTTTCACCACGATAAATCGCGATACCGCCTAGGACAATATCGTGCAAGCCTAAACTCGGCCATTTCTGCTCCAACTTTAAAATGGTAAAAAGTTCTATAATCCCTGTTTCATTCTGGTCCTGATCGGTACCAAGAACAACGAGAAAAGTATAATTTAAAGAAATCACTTTCTCCCAATTCCGACACGTATTATCAGGGAAGCTCTGATGCGCGTGCATGCACACTACGCGTTCTAACGGACGTAGCCGTTTTTAACGAAAACATCTCTCATAGGGCCTACGCGTACCATCCTACTCAGGGGGGTGGGGGGGGCATGCTTGGAGCGAATCCGGAACAGCCGTTCCATACCCAGCCTAGCTGGGACGGTCAGTACCCATCCGGTCGATCCATGCTACACAAGCCAGTCATTCCAATGATAAATATTCAAAAGCTTTTAACATGACCTGCTGCAAATGGACATTCATTAAGCAAAAATGCCACTTTTCTTGACCAAACTTGACCATTAAAATGTTCTTTAAGGTGAAGCCAAACAAAACACGCCATTCAAAGCTCTTGAGGAATGTCTAGTCGCAGGCTAAGAAACCATCTGAGAAACTTTACCATTCTAATGACTAGCTTGACAATGCCAGGGAGTCATTCCATTGGTAAATTTTCAAAAATCACCTCAGTATGCAAATAGAGGGATCCACTTCTAGCTATGGCCCGCCCTTTTCTAGCTAGGCTCTGCCTACTTTTTTCCACGTGTTGGAATCAATTAATAAGCTTTGAATCATAAATTCACAGAATTCTAATACCAAGGTAACTACAGGTAAGCTGTTGAATATTTTGAAACTATTTTGACTGGGTGCTGTTGCTGGCAGCAGTGGCTCAGTCAGATTAGTTTTCGGGGATGACTGGAAGTTCATCCATAGATCCATGTTACAGATCTAAATAATATTTTGAAAACGCTTAATAGTCCGACAAGTTGGATATCTTTACTATTTAATAAACATTCTGTTGAATATTTAGAAACTAATTTAACTGGGCGCTATTGCCGCCTATGGCAGAGAGTGCGGTGATCAGTGCTTCAGATAACTTTCTTCAGTTGGGAGTACGGTACTCCTTAATTTGTCAACTGACGCGTACGGCAAATTCAGGAGGAATACAAGACTTGATGTTACTGGATACTGAACAATTATCCTCGTCCCCTCCCCCAACAATATATATATATATATATATATATATATATATATATATATATATATATATATATATATATATATATATATATCTCATAATAAATGGTGTGGTATCTTTACCATATGAAGGTGTAACAATCAGTGCATTGTAATTGTACCATCAGATCATCATGCTACAGTATGTATGTATGATTACTATATTCTGCGGCTGTAGCAGTAGAATAAACGAAATCTAGGATTTCTTTTTTCACGAGAGAGTTGATACTTACCTCCCTAATACTTTTGATATTGCTAAATATTGGCTTTCACTCAATAAAACACTCAGATTAAAAACAGTTAGGTGCCCCTACTGGGCAGGTAGTCAGAGGTAGTCCGGCGGATGCCAGCCCCACCACCGCGCATGCGCCAACTACTACTTCCTCTGACTAATTTATTGGCTAACACATGCAACTACCAAGAGCCTGAAGACCGAGCCTCTGTGGGGTGGAGAGGCCGGGTCCGTATCTAGGGAGGTAAGTATCAACTCTCTCGTGAAAAAAGAAATCCTAGATTTCGTTTATTTCACATCAAGAGTATACTTACCTCCGTAATACTTTTGATATTGCCAGAATTCGAAAGTGAATCTGGCGGGAGGGAGGCGAGGTCAAAAGACCAGCTCTTCCCTATATGCTTTCACGCGTTTAAGGCACTTATGACGTCTGAAATGTGTGAGAACACAGTCAGGATTTGACAAACCATCGGATAACACAACCGATGCATGAGAGATGACCGAATGTCATATGCGCTCCCCCCCCCCCTCCTGGGAGGAAGACTAGATGACCTCAATGTCCTATACGCTCTCTACGTACTAGTGCCAAGTACTATAGGACAGAGACGAAAAGGCTCCATTTTCGTATACTCTCTATGATGAACCACCTCCCACATAAACCATCACCATATTAATAATAATGGGTAACGTGACAATACAAGTAACAATGAACAACACATGAACCAGACTGACCTTGTTGAACTTGGAAGCTGTCATCATGATCTCAGTAGAGAAGCCTGATGCAGTCCCGACAAGTGGTTGTTACCATCGCTAAAGTGCGAAGTATATAAGCAATGCGGAAGCACTCCTCACAAAATTTAAAAACGATTAATGTTTCAAAATCGACAAGGCGAGAGGGTTAGAGGTGTCACGGAGGTAATGGTCTGTAAAACTTGACTCACAGTGCCACTGAGCCACGGACATAATGTCATCCACAGGGACCCCACTAAACAGGGCAGTGGATGCCACGACACCGCGGACACTGTGAGCCTTGGCCACATCAACCTGTCTCCCGGTGGCGGATTTGTGACAAAACTGAAAACATTCTACAATCCACCTGGAAATGGTGTCCTTAGACGCCCTGCCATGGGGTTCAATATATGACAACCATAACGCTGACTGGTCGGTACGCCACTCCGAAGTACGCTGTTTGTACCGGAGCAGCGCCCGTACGGGGCACCATACTTTAGAATTAGGATCATATCTAGTTAAAGATGGCAAAAAATAGGTTGACCTGGATATTTCAATGACTGATTCTTAGCCAAGAAATTAATCCTAGGTAGAAGCTTAAGGCCTTCCCCTGTAACCACAAAACGGTCATCCTCGGCTGATAAGGCGTGAATCTCACTCCTACGCCTTGCCGAGGCCGCAGCAATTAAAAATACAGTTTTAAGCGTTAACATTTTCATAGAAATGGAACTAAGTGGTTCAAAAGGCTTATCTCCTAGTACCTGAAGCACCAGAGATAAACTCCAGACTGGAATCAGTGGTGGATTCCTTGGTCTTAGATTGCCCATGCCTTTAATTAATACATTTAATGTACTTACTTCATCACTCCCCCTATTAGCCAAGCAAGGAATAACAGTCATTAATGCTGATTTGTAACCAGCAATAGAGTTAGGCTTGAGGCTATAGGCATCATATAGGTGACAGAGGAAATCAGCCACTACCTGAATAGATGAGTCCATTGGATCAATACATCTTTTTGAGCACCACTCTGCAAATCTGTTGATTTTATAATTATATGCTCTGGAGGTTGACCCCCTCCTGGCTTTGGCCATAAATATGGCCGCTTGCTCAGAAAAGCCCTCCTTAATTCTAGATTCCTTGACAACATCCACGCAGTCAATCGGAACATTGACGGATTGTCGTGAAGGACCTTGCCCTGGAAGATAAGGTCATCCATCAGAGGCAGAGGAACCGGATTGCAAACCAGAAGGTCCAGCAAATCCGTATACCACGATCGGCTTGGCCAATCCGGGGCGATCAGAAGCACTTGGCACTCCTGCTGCCTGATTTTCTGAAGCACCTTTGGAATCAGGATTGCCGGAGGGAATGCGTATGCATACATTCCCGCCCAGCTGATAGCTAACGCATCTGTTGCGAAAGCGCTTGGGTCTGGAATCGGAGAGACGTACGTCGTCATCTTCGCATTCTTCTTCGTTGCGAACAAATCGATGTTGGGTTTCCCCCAATGGTCGAACAGACGATCCGCCACACATTGATTTAGTTGCCATTCCGTGGGTAAAACACTCATCCTTCGGCTCAATGAGTCTGCTAGCAGATTTAGCCTTCCCGGAATATGAACTGCCTTCAAGGTGATCACATGATCTAGGCACCAACAAAACAGTTTCCATGTCATCATACAGAGACTGGGCGACTTCGTTCCGCCCTGGCGGTTTATGTAAGTCACTACTGTTGAGTTGTCTGAACGAATTAGAACAATCTTGCCCTGAACTTTCTGTAAGAAATGTTCCAGGCCCAGGACTACTGCTCTTAGCTCTAGTAGATTGATATGTTCCTTGGACTGATCCAGATCCCAAAGCCCTGATATTGTGGACTCTTCCAGACAAGCTCCCCACCCCTCCATCGATGCATCCGTATACACAGTCACCTGAGGGTGGGGAGGGGTTAGCAAAACCCCCGGCAAGAGATTCTCTGTATTCAACCACCATTGCAGGTGGTGAATCAGAGGCGCCAACACTGACACGTTCGAGTCCAGCGAACCTGAACTCTGGGTCCACTGTGTCATGAGAAACAACTGGATCGGGCGCCTGCGCAAGGCGGCCTGCGGAATGACTGGTTCCAATGAAACCATCAACCCCAGCATTCTCAAGTAAACCTGTGCCAGGACATGACGACTGTCGCACACCGACTGTATTACTGAGATGAGTCTTTGAACCCTCTCCTGAGTGGGATAAACATATCCCGTCTCGAGATCGAAGAACATGCCCAGGTAAACAAACTTCTGGGATGGAGTTAGCTCTGATTTTTGGAAATTGACTATCCAGCCCAAGTCCGTGAGAGTTTTCAAAACAATCTCCAGATTGGCCGATAACGATTCCCGGGTGTGCGCTTTCAACAGCCAGTCGTCTATGTACGTGTGGACTGCTATGCTTCTCCTGCGGAGGTATGCAGTGATCGCGAGAACCACATGGGTGAAGACCCGAGGAGCCGTGGTAATTCCGAAGGGTAATACCCTGAATTCCCACTGTCTGCCCTGGAATGCAAATCTCAGGAAATCTCAGGAAGCGACGGAAACTCCTCTCTATGGGAATGTGGAAATAAGCATCCTTCAAATCTATTGACGCTGTCCACATTCCTCGCTCTAACCCCGCCAACACCGAGCGCACAGTCTCCATCTTGAAACTTGGCGTTTCTATGAACTTGTTCAATGGCTTGAGGTTGATAAGAACAGGGTTGAATAGAAGCCTGGGCACCTCTGCGCCGGCTGAATGGCTTCCTTTTGTATGAGGGAATTTATTTCCTCCTCTATACACAACCTTTGATCTGGATCCCTCGGAATTGGAGTCCAGATCGGCACAAGAGACAGTCTCGATGGCGGGCCTGTCATCCAATCGGGACGATACCCGACTGAAAGCCATCGCAAGACTAAACGGTCCTGAGTCAACCGCTTCCACTCTGGCAAGTGGCCGGCCAAACGGCCGCCCACCGGTCCACCTAGGGAGAGAGGTGGACATAAGGAGTGCGAGAGTGGCACTGTCTTCTCGGCCTGAAACACCGGAGTGGTTCCCACTATGGTAACCGGCCCATCAGGCCCGATTACCGCGACCAGATCCCCGCGCGCCCCTGGCTGGCTGCGCCTGGGGAGCCTGCGCCCCCCTCGCTGCTGGCCGAATCGCACGCGGCCTAGGCCGGCGCTGCGATGGTGTCTGGCCTCTGACCTGGCCAGCGCCACCTCGAGCCTGCAGGGGACGATACGCAGGGGGTGCTGCGCGAACGCACTCCCGCCGGAGCACCTCAAACTGCTCACGCAGCGCCCTCTGGTTGTTGACCAGAGTCACCGTCTCCTGGAGGTGCCTACATCCCTCACCTCCATAGAGACCAGGACCTGTCATAGGCGTTTGCAGCAGCCTATTATACAGGTCCTGGGACGGGCACAGATTGTCAAGGGCAAACGTGCGCCTCGCCCGGACACTCCTGGTCACCGCCCGCGTCAAACAGTCCAGAGCCAGGTTGATACCATCCTGGATGGCTCTCTGGACTGTGACCGGGCTTGGCTGACGTGAAGCGGATGCTGTTACCACCCCCTGTAACAGCTGGGTGACGTGGGACAGAGCAGCAATCGAAGCTCTCCCACTCTCCTCCACATCACGTAGCGCGGTATTAGCCGAACGCAACGCGTTCGAGCACAGGACACCCGTGTCAGAACGGGAGCCTGGCCGCGCATCTTCGCCCAAAGCCGCGCGATCATCTACGCTAGGCTTAGGCACCACACCGTACCGCTGGTAATCCAGGGGCACGATGCGGCAACGCCTAGCCACCTCGCGAGGGGCCTTCGCGAGACGCCCATTCGTCTTAATGGACGTCTCTGCCGCCTCGAACATGTCCACGACATGCTCAGCCAGCGGCAGAGATGGCATAGCGGTGGCAGTCGGCCTACCAGCTAACCACGGCCTATGGTCACGCTGGATTGCCGACTGCTCCACGGGCAGATCTGGCCGAACGCTTACCAGCCACTGGCAAGCGTCCGACCAATCCTCCTCCGTGGCTAACTGCGAGCGCTCTACTAGACGAGGGCCTTCGTCTTCCTCCTGAGTGCACGCAGTTGTACTAGACGGCGGATATGCTGATACCCCTGGCAAGCCAGGGAAAGCATGCGGGCCCGAAAGAACAGGCATGCTAAACTCCCTGGCTTGACCAGGAGCAGGCGCCGTGGTAGAGCGTGGGGCAGACACCGCCCCACCACGGCCCTGGCCAGCACCAGCGACACTCTCGGCAAGCCGAGGTATGCGGTAACCGTGGCCATCAGCACCGCCCAGGGTCACCTTCTGGACCGTGAATTCTACTCCTGCATGAGTAGAACCATGGAACACGTCGCCTGTATTCCCCGCGAGGGGTGCACCGACGTCGTACTCCATGGCCACGTCCCCAGACGGCGACCCTAGCAGGAAATCCTCTTCCTCCTGGCCAGAAAGATTAGACTCCGGGTCAGCAAAGAGAGCTAACCCGGACTGGCGAGGGAAGGTGCCATAGGAGGTCTTGACACCCGCGGCGCGCGGATACCCAGGGTCTGATGAGCAGACCGCGGGTCCCAGCAACAACCGTTGTCCACGGCCCCTCGGCGCGGCACCAAGCCTGCTGCCAGGGTCGTGGACCGCCCCCATCAACGGGGCCACCTCTGAATCCACCTCGAACAACGGACCGGACCTATGGAACTCGGATTCAGAGGCGGGGATCACCTGCTCCGAAGCAGATGCTGAGGACAACAAAGGACCTGGCCCAGGCAGCATGCTGCGAAGCAACTCTGGAACCAAATCCTTTATTGTCCTCTGCATCTCTCCCAACATTTCGGACCGGAAGGCCTCCATATCCACCGCGGATGAGGCCTTCCTCTTACCCTTCTTAACACCCTCTTTCTTCGCCTTCCTCTCCTCTTCCATCACCTTCTCCCTTGCCTGTAATGATAAAAAGTCAGCCATTAGCTCACCCCCCCACTGCTTACAGACATCGCATTTTAGCAACAGTCCACAGGGACTGCAGCTAAAACACAAATGTGGAGCAAATCGGTCCTTTAAAAATCGACCACAGGACGGGCAACCAGGTCTCTGAAACAGGACAAAGGACGAGGACAATGAGCAAGTTAGTTACGGTTAGAAAACTCAAAACCAAACTAAAAGAGAGGGAGAGGATCATACGATCACTAATCAAGAAGAAACCAGCGTTGGACAAAACTTTAAATGTTAATAAAGCGCAAGGCCGATTATGACGTCATCAATCCCTTAACAGAAATTAATCGGTCCGCAACAAGCATCCAAGTGCAAGGACGAATTGTATTCATAACTAGAACATCCTCCAAAGGATATTCAGACTACACATCATCAGATACAGAATGATAACAATGGTAAAAATCAGTCATTATTTTTTCAAATAATTCATATTACCTCATATCATTAATTAGATACCTGACACCTTGTATAGACAAACCATCCACCGTGATGCACTGGAGCACTCCACCAAGACTACGCCTCTTCACCTTTCTCCACCTTGGGGGAAGGAATTGGATCAAGAGGGCAAAGTGAGAAGGCCTTTATAGTAAGCCTCCAACTCACTGAACATAGACTTTTTGGTTAGATAACCTAACAGTATTAGTAGGAAATGGAACCGTGGTGGAGAAAAACAAACCCTCCTGTGCTGAGATGTCCACTAATAATGCAAATCCATACCTGTGGACATAAACACAAGGAGAAATTAGTCTTATAAAGCACCATGTTGGAAAAACCCAACTCAAACAGGCGCTAATCACGGTAAGCGCGAGTCCCGGAAACACATTACACCGGGGAAAAAACTCGCTAGAATGTCATTGAAATCACCTGATAAAGAGATCCAGTCCCCTCCTCTGGTGAATTTGTCCTCTCAGACATCTCTCTATACTATACTCGAACACAACAGACGTGAAATAGGCTTAAAATGCGTGAAACTTGAAGATAGCTGCAAGCACATGTGTTCTCCTTGCCAATAAATTAGCAAAGAGGAAGTAGTAGTCGGCGCATGCGCGGTGGTGGGGCTGGCATCCGCCGGACTACCTCTGACTACCTGTCCAGTAGGGGCACCTAACTGTTTTTAATCTGAGTGTTTTATTGAGTGAAAGCCAATATTTAGCAATATCAAAAGTATTAGGGAGGTAAGTATACTCTTGATGTGAAAATACCCTGTAGCTGCAATCAGTCCTTTTTCTCTTGTGACCACTGTGTCATCCTTTAATCCTCAAATTTGATCAAGCAAATTTCTACTTTCTCAGAGAATATATCCAGTTTCAAACCAAGAGAAAATTATTTTTGAAAATTTATCACTGGAATGACTGACTTCACTATCGAGCCAGGCATTCTAGTGGTAAATTTCCAAAAATAGTCTTCTTGGTCTACAAATGGACATTTCCCAAGACCACTGCAGAAGTCATTTTTGGCCGGCTTTAGCATTAAAGGGATAAACTAGTCACCCCCACCACCCACCCTCCGTGTTATTTACTAAGGCCAGTAAACTTTCAAAATTAGCCATTACAGTTACATGTCCTGGTTGGGGCAGGGTGTTTGGGACTCGTTGGTATTGATCAACTCACTAGTCAGTCATGCCAACCAGATTTTAATTCTGAATGAAAATATATTTTTATATCAAGTGTGTTTATTTTAAATCTAGCTGCGTTAGGGTAGGACACGATTAGCCTATTGAAATGCACTAGCATTCTAAAAACTATCTCTGTGGCACACTGGCAAATGAATAAATATTATTGCTATAATAATACTTGTCATTCTGAATTCTGAAATTAGTTTTAAAGGCGGTAAATTTATAAGTTAGTTTGACTGAAAGAAATTACAGACAGCAATTAATCACTTACAGAGGTTACAGTCAATTTGTTTTCACAATAATTAGCACAGCTCCACCTATAACATACATGTATCATTGACATATATAAAATAGAAGGAAGTGTTATGGATGCCACATTTTCAGAGTATTTCTATATTTAGAAGGGGAATTCCAGTTTTTTTGCTTCCTATTTGATTAAGATGGGATCAAGGTATAGAAGCGCTAACAAGACAGGTTATTGCTATTAGAATATTGTTCATTTAATCTTGACAAGTGTCTTACTAAAAATATAATCCCAGGTTAAAAGCGCTAATATATTGTTTACTGTAATAAAAGAACGGATCTTTTAATATCTGCCGGTAAACTAAATCAGGTGAAGAAAACTTGCAGTTGTTATTGGCAGTTTAATACTTTAGCATAATTACGGAAATTGTAAATTTCATATTAAAAGTTATTGCTATAATTACCGTAAAAATTTGACTAAAGGACGCAGTTTTTTGTCAAAATACATCTACTAGAAAGGGGGGTGCGTCCTATAATCGCGAACATTCCTTCAGCACATTTTTGGGTCGAAATTTTTCTTAAAAATTCACAGATTTATACCACGGAAATTGAACTAAATGTTACCCTAGACAATTCGCGCCGCCTGACGACTATGTTTAATGTATACTTAAAAAACACCAAGCGGAAGTGAAATTATTAAATTGGGGCGCCTAAATATTGCTTATTCTTTAATACATATCACTTATTATATCAAAATTAATCCAGAATTTGACATAAAATGGCGTCGAGAAAAGATACGTGTATAAATCACGTGATTCGCCTCCAATCGCAAAAGATCTTTATTCTAATTAGAGCGAGTACTCGGATCTAAATATTCTGGACTTGGAAATTGCTATATATCATCATTGCGCAATAGGAACTGAATGTTCCCGTACCCGTTTGATAACCAACTCCCGTTAGCGCATAAGATTACACAGCGCCTCCAATCACAAAGGAACCAGATAACCAACTCCCGTTAGCGCATAAGATCACACAGCGCCTCCAAACGCAAAAGAGTCATTACAACTAGTGACCATCTGAATATTCCCATACCTGTTTTAGAACCAACTCCCATTAACGCTTAAGATTACACAGCGCCTTCAATCACAAAAGAGCCAGATAACCAACTCCTGTTAGCGCATAAGATCACACAGCGCCTCCAAACGCAAAAGAGCCATTACAATCTGTTTTTATCACGCGATTTGTATGTTTTCAAGGAGACATTTTATGCCAAAATTAGATTGATTTTGATGTAATAAACAATCTTTATTGAAGATACACGATATTTAGGTGGTCCTATTTAATAATTTCTCTTCCACCATGATAATTTTAATCATGCATTAAACAAAGCGCGGAGTGATGGTTATTTTTTATACCAATTTTCGATTTTTTAAAGGTAGGTTTTTTCTAAATTTAACAGCGTCTTATACTTGATTATAAGTTTTTTGGCCGGATTTTGGTCAAATTTGGGACAGCGTCCTATATTCGAGGGTGGCATTTAGTGGAGAAATTACGGTACCTCTCCAATTAAAATAAGTGTGAAAGAACATATTTTTACAAATATTTCTGTATATTTTGCTGTATCTAATGAAATATTCACAATTGAAAAATCTTCCATCTCCACTCATATGTTATCCTTAAAAATACAAATTCCATATAAGATTTCCTGGAGATTCAGTTTGTGAAAAACAGCGGATTATAATGTTGCGGTGGATTATGTATGGTCTGGGTCGAACTCATCACTATTCACGGTTATGAGGTTATGACGGCTACTGTAAAAATTATGCCTGTAAGCCTATTTCCAACTAAAATATGTCTTGAACAACTAAGTTCCAGTGATATTTTAGCTCATTTGACAATATGTATGAAAATAATGTCCATTGAATTTTTTTCATTGACACTCCTATAGGTGCACATATGTAACGCAAAGGTCTTGTAATAAAGAAAAGAATACCCTCTTGCAGAGATGGAGATCATACCATTTAGTGATGGTAGTATAGGCACGTGATGGTAGTATAGGCACGGCTTTTATGAGTGCTTATCGGTATGTCACTGTATGTGATTAGTGTGTTGATTCCTATTCGTGTAATTGAGTAGGCCATATTTGATAATGGCAACATGCTGGTACGGGCAGTTTAATACACTGATGCGTACTGTATTTACAAGAGGCGTACATGGTACCAATGAATATTTAAATGTTTGCGTACATGGATGATTTCTATGTGTACAGTACGCTTGTACGGGCCTTATCTGGAGCTCTGGCGGTGATCGATTGATAGCAACATGAGCAAAGCGAGGGTGGAGACCTCGGTGCGATGGCACTATTAAAAACTTCTAAAACAGCGTTTCAAGATAGACACCAGAAAACATTTCCTCAGCCACAGGGTTACAAAACACTGGAACACCTTAACAAACTTGGGCATAACGGGCTCTTCTGTCAACACTTTCAAGGGGAGGTTGGAGAGGCTCTACAAGGCTTACAAGACCACCTTTCTGATTACTCCCACGCACTTTCACATGCTTGCTAAACAGGTACAAGAGAAAGAGGGGCACAAAGTCAATGAAGACCTGTCAGAGACTAACTAGCCTCTAAAACTTCAGATCAGTTTGTCCTCAGACTCGTGTTGTTCAGTCACTTCATGTAAACTATTACATTAAACTATTATGTCACATATACCGGTAGTTTATTGTGTCATGTCATCATTATCAATGTCTGACATTTTCTGTATTAGTATACTGTGACATTTCTTAAATCGTTTATTATTGTGCTAGTATTTATAAAGAGAGTGGCGTGTCCCCCACAATGACCACATATCTTCCCATGTCCATTTAATGGTCAATCTGACCAGAAACGGTCTCTGTTCATCGGCAGGACAAGACAATGTTTGAAAATTTACCACTGGAATGACAGGCTCGATAACCAAGGTCTAACCAATACAGTAACAAATTTTCAAAAATGTCCTGGTCTGCAAATGGACATTTGCTAATTAAATTAAGATTTTTTTTACCAATAGTGACCACTAAGGCTTAAGACAGCAATATTATATAACTTTTATTTATGTTAGAAACCATATCACTGCTTACCTTGAGTGTTTCATCGTATGTAAACCGAGTAAGTGGATTCCTGACTGCATCCCACACTACGTTTGGTGTTGTTTGAATAAGCCCTTTGCCAATATAGCTATAGAAATACACAGGATAATTCAGCACACTAAATTAATCTACATTTATATTTGAGTGGTAATATCGGGGGTTTAATTTTACAAAGTTACTAACCTGGCTTACAGTAACATTGTTTACAAAATAAAATGAAATGAAAAAAGATTTAAATTTTCAGTAGCCTATGCATTACGAAGGAGTAAATCATGAGATTTTGATAAATTTGACAGATAAAATAAGCTTATCATATTAGGTTATACGACCCGAAAAACACTTGTATAATTAATATTACTGGAAAATGTTCTGAAATTGAAATGATCTAAATGGATATAGAATCACGTAGTGTTGTTCCGATTAATCGATTTGATCGATGATTGATTGGTTTGCACGTTCAACCAACCGATCAATCATGATTTCAGAAATCGATTTTGTTTGTTTATAAAATGACTTTATTAATATATTTTAACTGAGTGGTCAAGCTAGAAAACTAATACTTTTAGAAAACTAATACTTTTTGGAAAATAATTTAAATTTAATTGTTACAACAATATAGTATCACTCCTTAGTCTAAGACATAAATTCTTTCAGCACTGAAATAGTATGTTAATTTCAAAGCAACCATACTATTAACATGTTGAATATTTTGAAACTTATTTGACTGGAAGCTGTTGCTGCCTAAGGCAGCAACAGCTTCCAGTCAAATTAGTTTCAAAATATTCAACAGAGTATTTCTTAAATTATTAAGAATATGTCATACCTGTGATTTGGTTTGAAAGGTGTAATTATCCTTGAACATGCTATAATTACTGCATTCAGAATGTGTAAAAAATGAAAACCAGTTATGATCAATCATTAATTGATCATCGGTTAGTATATAAAACCAATCATCGATCACAAAATTAGTACAAATTCACAACACTAGAATCACGTATGCAGTATGTCCTCTCTATCCAATGATCCCCCTCGATGTATGCACATGTATACATGCATTTAATTCAATCTTCAATTATGATAGTTATCATAGAACTATCCTCAGGTATATAAGCCCTAAATAGTGAAACAGTTAATTTTAACAAGTGAAACATGAACTAGCTGTGAGTATGGCAACTTTGTTGAAACTATCGGTAATTTTGAGACAGACAGATGGATGGATGGGTGGATGGATAGACAGACAAACAGAGATAGGCAGGCAAGCAGGCAGGCAGGCAGGCAGGCAGGCAGGCAGGCAGGCAGGCAGGCAGGCAGGCAGGCAGGCACGAAGACTTATGATAGTTCCAAGTCACAACTAAAAATAAGAATTATCTACTAAAATAAACATTTAAACATCTTGATAGTCAATGTTGCTTTTTACTAAAAGACGATCCAAACTGTATATGTCTGAAAGCGGTTATATGAAACAGCTGAGTAAATGTAGTGAATGAGAAATGCACTGAAACACACCTGTATATCTGACAGTCATCTTTGGCCATTCTTTTCAAGACGACAACATCTTGTGCAAATGTAGAGAACCTGAAATAAGGGACATGAAATGATCTCTAGAGGTCAACAGTCATTAGCCCCATGTTTTCCGAAGACAAGTAGGAATTATGGCATCTTACCCAGTGTCCTGTGCATGCATGTGTGTGTGCATCCATGTCTGTGTACACTGACTGTAAAGCAACTCCTCTGAAACATTTAGACAGAATTTAACACCTTCACACAGATATTAATGTGGTTAAATATGGTGGTCATTTTAGACAGGTTTTACTGTGGCTTCATAAGGTGGTCATATTAGACAGGTTTTACTGTAGCTCCATAATGTGGTCACTTCACACAGATATTAGTGTGGCTCCATAAGGTGGTCACTTCAGACAGGTTTTACTGTGGTTCAATAAGGTGGTCACTTTAGACAGGTTTTACTGTGGCTCCATAAGATGGTCACTTTAGACAGGTTTTACTGTAGCTCCTTTAAAGTGGTCACGTAAGACAGATATTAGTGTGGCCCTATAATGGTGGTCACCTCACACAGATATTAGTGTGGCTCCATAAGGTGGTCACTTCACACAGATATTAGTATGGCTCCATAAGGTGGTCACTTCACACAGATATCAGTGTGGCTCCATAAGGTGGTCACTTCACACAGATATTAGTGTGGCTCCATAATGTGGTCAGCTAAAACAAGTTTTACTGTGGCTCCATAAGGTGGTCAGAATATTTGACAAAAAGAATAGAAACCTCTGATTAGCTGCATATATAGATACACATACTTACATCCAGCCATCACATGATTCAATTTGCTGTCCTGCCGGCCGGTTCAGATCTAGATTAGATGCACGGAGTGTCTGAAACAGAAGAGAATCCATTTAATTCCTCCTTTGTGCAGAGGTTTTAGATTCTAAAATTTGATTCACTTTCATAGGGTAATGGAGAAATTCAGTTTTAGCTGTGCCCCACCTATCTGTAGCTAAGCACCACCAACAGTTCGCCATGTAGGGATCGATCAATCCCTGAACTGCTTGACTATAATTATACAGGTAAGCTGCTGAATTTTTTGAAACTAATTTACCTATGGCAGCAACAGCGACCAGTCATATTAATTTCAAAATATTTAACAGCATCTTTATTAAATAGTAAAGACATACAATTCATACAACAACGCTTAGTCCTTCATCAATTAAGCCTTTGTGACGAACTTATCTACATCATTCATTACATCATCCTACACATCACGGAGTTGATTATGATGTCATATGATTGATGCATAAACTGGAAAGGTCCATTGACATTCATCTTGGCAAAAATGTTGCCGAGAGCTGTTACATTCTATGGCAGCAACAGCGTTCAGCGCCATTGTTTCCAACTTGTACACCAGTCTTTCTTATATAGACTCTGAGGCAATTAACCATTGGACATTAGTTTGAAAAGGGTTAAATGACAGCCGTACAGGATGCCACAGCTTAGCTGAGCATTGTAGATAGGCACACGACAATTTCGAACATAAACCTTTAACTAAAGCTGTTGTTGTCTTGAACAGTAACCGTATTTTTAAGATTAACACCGCAAAGCATATAACAGAAAAGTTCTGCATAATGAGTGTTAACAGAGCGCTGATTAAGCATCTTTTCAAATATCATCAACTGATCTACTTCCACACATGTATGGCCACATGTATATCTGAACAATACAACTTTCTTAAGGATCACCAACTAGACCTCAGCGTAGGGTTGCACGATTATTCACTTTTCATAATCGCGATCATTTAAGAAAAATAATCGCGATCATACGATTAATCATGAACTATATTAACTACGTCAATGCTGCTTAGAAGACGTTATTATGCTACTGCAGATTGTAAGATTATGGGTTAGGCACATGGGTATACATACATGGACAGAATACGCCAGTTGCTGATTGCAAACAAAGGAATGTATCAAGATTTTTCTAGACGGAAAACGGAAGGTAACGTATTTCGTTTAATTGTAGCCTATGCTCTAATAGAAGTCCACCCCCTAACTTTGACATATGAGCTCCAATGATTTCTTAGCAGTTTCAAAACGGCAAAACTCTGTATTAGAAGCCCACCCCTAACTCAGCAGATAATTTGTAAGAATAGCGTGTATACTAATAACAATCGTGTCACAGGGTGTGTCTACTTAAGACAGATCTCTGCCCTGATACATTTCCGGCCCATCTAGAAGTCAATACAGGCCTCGGATTTGTAAATCTCGACCACCTATTAGATTAATACTAATAGTGGGCCACGTATGTTCAAGATATAATAAAGTTTATTCCACACTTTTGTAGTTAACATGCGCTTAAAACAGTCTTGGCGTGATTAAATAGCTTCCTTATAAATATATTGTAAGACCAAATTTATGTACCAAACAGATACGGGAGAAAATGCGCATCAATTTTGTAACGCCGATCAACAGTAAATGATCCAAATTGAATTATTACGAACGACAATATAGCAGGCTTCTTAAGTTGGCGAGCCAGTGGATCTTTTGCGATGGGAGGTGGCGTGTTCTCGTGAGATATTATACGCTAACGGGAGTTTATCAAACGGGTATCCGTTATTCAGATCAGTATAATACGCAGTTCCTTTCGCGCAATGATAATATATAGAAATTCCCCGAGTTCCGAGTCCCCGATTCTAGAATATTTATATCCGAGTACTCGCTCTAAAATAAACTTCAATTGGAGGCGAATCACGTGATTTGTATTTTATTCGTGACGCCATTTTATATCAAATTGTGGATTAATTTTGATGTAATAAACTACCTTTATTAAAGGATACGCAATATTTAGGCGCTCAAATCAAATAATTTCACTTCCCCGGGGATGTTTTGAGGTATACATTAAACATAGGCGTAGGCGGTGAGAATTTTTACGTGAGAAAATGCGTTGAATTTCCGTGGTATCAGTTCTCGAACATTTTTGGGAAAACCGTTAGCGCATAATTATTCAGAGAATGGGGAACGCGGGATAAGCGTGTGTGATTACAACAACAATGACAAATAGCGACCAAGTGAACAATCTTTATTCATCTAAAACTAATCCTGAGTCAATACAAACAAATCAGTTATTTATTTATTTAATCATTCACACATTCGGCTGATAGCCGGATGTTTGTGTCCATGCTTGGTAACGCGAGCAGAGTTTCACAAGCGTAAAAGTGTCTTGACAAAAATTTCAACATGACTATTATACGATTATTTCATTTTATAATCGTCTACGATCATTTTGAATTATATAATCGCGATTAATCGAATAATCGAAAAATCGTGCAACCCTACCTCAGCGACTGACTGCGCTGACAGGGCGGACTGGACCAGGATGGACAGATGGATGGATGGGTGGGGTGGACAGATACATAGATATAAATCGCCGGATGAATGAATAGGTCAGAATCCATCAACTACTAAAAACAAAATTTTGATTGGTCACTGGTGACCACATATTTTTTCTGCATCCGTGCATGTTTCAGCAGTTGAATTTTTGTTTAAAAAACCAGGTCAGCCAAGATGACCACCAGTCACATCAACCACTCAGGTTCTCTTAAACATATTTGACTCAAGCATTGCCCCAGATGATGTTTCTTCTGTCAATGGACCTTTCCAGTTTATCCATCAATCATGATGTCATAATCAACTACACGACATGTAGGATGATGTCATAGCCAATGCTGTTATGAATGACGTAGATAAGTTCGCCACGAACGCTTAATTGATGCTGTTGAATATTTTGAAACCCAGTCAAATTCATTTCAAAATATTAAAACAGCTTAACTGTATAGTTTTCTGGAAATTGATAGTCAGGCAGGTCAGGGATCGATTGATCCCAACACACACAAAGTGTGAATGGAGCTTAGCTAAAATTGGATTCCTCCATTGGCCAAATGGTTTTCTGGAAGATGTTTATATACGTTTCTAAATATAGTGCAGAAGCCAAGATAGCCATTGATCAAACTCACCAATTAGCTGTTTGAAAAGCCTAATGGAGGAATCCAGTTTATCCATGCACAGGATGAGGTCATAATCAACCACATGACGTGTAGGATCACTTCATAATCAATGCTTAATTGATGACAGACTAAGAGTTGTTGTACGAATTGTCTTACTATTTAATAAACATACTGTTGAATATATTGAAACTAATTTGGGTGCAGCAACAGCAACCAGTCAAATTAGTTTCAAAAATATTAAAAAGCTTACCGGCATAGTTTTCTGGAAGTTGAGATTTAGAGAGCGCAGGGATCGATCAACCCCAACACGGTCAACGTGTGGGTGGATCTTAGCTAGAGATGGGTGGGGCATAGCTAAAACTGGATTCATCCATTGATAAATCAATTTGAAAGTGTCTATGAGCCAATGATGGTCCCTGCCAAATTATGTTACTTAGACAGTTATTTAAAGTAAGAAGTCGATGACAGACAGACAGTGACCATGGCGTAGGCATAGTTGACCTTGCTAGGTGAGCTACTCATGATAACAGTATTCAAAGGGGGAGGGGGGGGGGATCTTTAGGACAAACTGTATTTATATTTGACAGGTTTTCCCACATAAATCAGTTTCATCAGAACTAAATAGACTAGTGCCTCAGTATCCTGTTGTCAATGGCTGTATTCGACTGGGTGAAAAGTTAGCGTATATTGGCTCCATAGAGTATATATTTTATTTGACTGGTATTTCACAGGAAAAAGAATAGAGCACGAAACAAGCCGGAGCCAATAACTGTGGCATGTTTTGTGAAGTATGTCACGTGATGCAAAATATGAAAATGTGGGACGTAAGAGGTGAATTCTACTATTATTCAGCATTCACAGTTTGAAAACAGCGCAGAAAGATTTATTTTATTTTCAAGATAGTAAAATTTAGGCGACTTAGTCGGTTTCTGAACCTTCCATACAGCTAGGGTTTTTTAATTCGACTGGTACGTTTGCGTAGAGCACATTTTGGCAACTTCGTGAGTAAATTTACTCAATGGAAAAGTCCCAGTCGAATAGAGCCAGTATAATTAGGCAAGTGATGATTATTAATGGTCGCTGCCTGTCACACCAACAACTGACCTGAGCAATGAGTTCAGCTGCCGCTTGATTGGCCAGAACTTGGTACATAGTACATAATTTATCCACATCTGAAAAATACAGAACAATTACGCAGAAATACCTGTGATAAAACCACATTGATAATCACTGAAAATGATATCTAAAATTAATGATAGTTTCTAATATCTACACACGTGAACAAAGATTGAAACTACGACACATGGCTACTACTGAATTATGGCAAGTACGGTGTGGGAATAGTAATTGGTCTTGATGGACCATTAGCAAACAGGGTTAGAGAGATATTCTGAGTCTTGATGGGCAATTAAAAAGCGCAGCTAGTGACAGTTAATTAGATATTAGCAAACATAACTTGTGGCAGCTAAAGAGATGTTCACTGATAGATATATATCAATTGTTGACAATCTCTTATTTTGGTAATGTAATAGTCTCGATGTAGTGATACTGTATACTAGTTTTATACAGAAATTCTGGACCTCTGTCACCAATATCTTTTATTATTAGCAGTCTTTCTGTAAACATTAGAGTGCACCCCGGTTTCTTCGCATGAGAAATTATCTGAAATATGAAACCTTCTTTAAAATGCTTCAACAGTTTCGCAATTTCGAATGAAATACTGATACCACAAGTTCTACAATCCCTGTTGTTCACAAGATTTTAAAAGACTCACAGCGCAGAGGATACAACCTGCAAAAGATTTTGGGGATACTTTAAAGAAATCAGCGACTGCCATAACTACAACATATATTTCAAATGTCTCTTTTTGCTTTGCAGGCGAGACAAAAATCCTGATTTTCTTTACAAATCTAAACTATTAAGAGGGGTAAAGTGTCATGAAGTCTTGCATTTGTATAAAGATGCAATAAATTGACCTTGCCAATTTATCCATCCATCATATGATGTCATAATCAAATATGAGACACGTAGAATGACGTCATAATCAATGCCGTTATGAATGACGTAATTAAGTGCATCACGAACGCATAATTGGTGACAGACTAAGCGTTGTTGTACGAATTGTATGTTTAATAACAAGAGGCCCAAGGGGCCTGTGTCGCTCACCTGAAACATTTACAACTCAACTAATCTTTATGGAGCTTTACACCAATCAGTGCCACTTTATTTTGCAAAGGTTCTTTTGAACAATATTTAAGCAAAAATAGAAGACATCAGTACTAACAACAGAAATTGATGACATGCAGTCAAACTTGTATTAAGACACCCCTCAAGTGAGAATCAGAAGACAGCCTCTTATGGTAGCTGGTTTCATAACCCTTTAATGGTCATGATCAAATACATTTCAAAATATTTTAACAGTATAGGTATCAGAGTACACAATACATATCTTAAATATTTAGGCAGTAGTTGCAGGGAAAAGGTTAACCTGTTAATTTAGTTTTTATCTATTATGGTAATAAAAGCTGTCATACATATGTCAATGGATGGTGGAAATAAAACTCCAATTGCACATTAATTAACCATTTAACCATTGAATTTAAGAAAAGTTCAATTTTCTCATAGAAAATGTCTATTTGCAGACCAAGACTACTTTTGAAAATTTACCACTGGAATGACTGGCTCGTTAAAAACAGTCCGTCATTCCAATGGTAAAATTTTCAAAAATAGTCTTCATTTGGTCTGCAAATGGACATTTCTCAAGACCACTGCCGAAACAGTTTTTGGCTGATATGATGGCTAAAGGGTTAACCGTTTTCCTAACCTAGCAAAATAGGTAAGATATTGTGTCCTCTGATATCGATAGCCAGGTGAGCTAATAATAATAAATTGATAAGAAGCGAATCTTATTAACGCATTTAACTGGAAATAATGCGCTAAGCTGTTGCTTAACAGCTGTTGTGTAAGCTGTTGCTGTCAATTGTATAACAGCAACAGCACTGTCTATGACAGCAATGGTCTTCAGCAATGGTGTTTACAAACTGTACACCAGCCTTTCTAATACTGGCTTTGTAACAATTAATCTCTAGACATTGGTGTGACAAGGGTTGAATAGTCAGGCAGAAAACTGTTGCTGCACTTGACAGTAACAGACATCATCAGCAAAACCATTTTCAAAATGTCCGTAACCATGCTACATGCTATCCAACAAAACTTGTGAATAACGCAATACTCAACTAAATTCATTGCTAGAATTAATTGGCTTTAACCCTTTAACCCTCAAATTTATTCAAGACAATTTAAATTTTCTCAAAGAAAATGTCCACTTGCAGACCAAGAGAAGACTATTTTTGAAAACGTATCACTGGAATGACTGGCTCGGTTATCGAGCCAGTCATTCCAGTGGTAAATTTTCAAAAACCGTCTTCTTTTAGTCGGCAAATGGACATTTCTCACGACCACTGCAGAAGCCATTTTTGGCTGATATGAGTGTTAAAGGGTTAATGATGAATTAATTAAATAAATCTTTTAGAATCAGTATGTGAATATGGTACACTTCATCAGCTCACTACCTCACAGGGTATTAATTTCATTTCAATCCTGAGAATTAGAGTTGTGGTTTTAAATTACAAGATTAAATGTTTTCCTATGCTGGCTAAATATCTAAGATCTGTATTGTGTATGCTGACATATATGACTTTGAATATTTTGATATTTATTTGGCAGAAAGTTGTTGCATTCTAAGGCAGCAATGACTTTCAGTCAAATTATTATTTTGAACTAGTGAACAACTGCTGCTAAGTGAGTTTGGGCACTCTGTCAAATGATTACAAGGGTTTTAGAATGCAGTAAAACATGCTATAAAGACCACCTGTACTAAATGCCAATTTCACCACATGCCGCCAAGCCGTTTATCTGATAGATTCAGAAATGGCATGGTTGAAATCAGCATACTCATAACCCTGTACTAAACAAATTTTTGCTTTAAAATCCATCAAATAAAAAAATCCAATATGGCCGCCAAACATGCTGTATTTTGATTGGCCCACTGCGGCCATGTTTTTTTAATGGATCAACTTCCCTTGAATAAACTTTAATGGCCCTTAATCCCTAATTAGATCTGCCAAATTTCGATCCCTTCAGCGGTTCTGGAGAAGCTGTTTTGGCTAAAACTAGGTCAACTAAAATGGCCGCCAAACCATTTGACCAATCAAGTTCCCTTGAACAAACTTGGTTCAGCTCTTGCCCTAGATCATATTTCATTGGGTTTGTTTCAATCGACCAAGCGGTTTCGGAGAAGATTTTTAAAGACGTTTAAAAAAATCGGCCAAAAATCAAGATGGCCACCGCGCAAATTGGCCGATCGGCTTCGTTTGAACAAATTTTAATCTCTACAACCTAAGGATGCTTCCTGCCAAATATAATTGAAATCGTCCCATAAGTTCTCGAAAAGTAGACATTTTAAATTTCCCATTGCTTTAGTATGGGAGCATTTGGCGGGAAAATGATCCAAGATGGCCACCAAACCGTCTATCTGACAGCTTTGAAAATCAGAATACCCAAAAAACCTATATAAAACCAATTTCAGCCTCAAAATCCATCAAATAAAAAAATCCAATATGGCCGCCAAACATGCTGTATTTTGATTGGCCGACTGCACCATGTTTTTTCATGGATTAACTTCCCTTGAAAAACTTTAATGGCCTTTAGTCCCTAATCATATCTGCCAAATTTCGGCCTGATCCCTTCAGTGGTTCTGGAGAAGTCGTTTTCGCTAAAACTAGGTCAACCAAAATGGCCGCTGAACCATTTGCCCAATCAAGTTCCCTTGAACAAACTTGGTTCAGCTCTTGCCCTAGATCATATTTCATGGGATTTGCTTCGATCCACCAAACGGTTTCGGAGATTTTTCCTAAAATCGGCTGAAATCCAAATTGGCCACCGGCCAAATTGGCCGATCGGCTTCGTTTGAACAAACTTGGATCCCTATGCCCTAAGGATACTTCCTGCCAAAGATAACTTATATCGGCCTAGTGGTTCTTGAGAAGTCGTTTAAAGGAAAAAGTTGATGGACGGATGGACGCACGGACAGACAGACGCCGGACTGACGACGGACGGTCGCCATGGCATAAGCTCACTTGGCCATTCTGGCCAGGTGAGCTAAAAATGCTGTTGAATATTTTGAAATCAATTTGACATAGGCAGCAACAGCACTCAGTCAAATTAGTTTCAAAATATTCAACAGCTTACCTGTATAGTTTTCAGGAAATTGGCAGTCAAGGAGGTCAGGGATTGATCGATCCCAACACGAGCAAGGTATGGGTGGAGCTTAGCTAGAGAGGGGCGGGGCATAGTTAAAACTGGAAAGGTCTGTTGTGTTTGTCTAACCATACCACTCGCATTATCATCAGTCTTACCACAAGATTGTACTGGGTCTGGAAAGCAGTCAATGGGGTCTGGTAGTGAGGTGGCTTGTTTCACGGGTGTGCTCTGGTTTGCTACCGTTACACCAGTCTTAGCTCCATTAGAGTCTAGATGACATTGGTCAGTAATACTACTCATATCTAAGGTTTTTGTTATTGCTGAGTCCTCGTCAGATTCAATATCCGATGAGTCCGGCTGAGTGCTGACCTCCTCAATAACCCTGCTAGTCTCCTCCGCAATCACAGCAGTATTGCTATTGTTATTGTTTATCATAGGCGTATGTCTGTAACGAAGAATCGACGCCGAGCGACGGAACTGATGCAACTTTCGCATTTCTGATTTCCTGCTGTTATTTGGTGTAGACGTATTTGTTCCAATAAAGTTTTTCACTTTGACCATAAAGCTATTCTCATTGTCTTCATCATCTCCTCGCCTTGGATTCATCTGATCTGCCGTATGCAATGATCCATTACTTGATGGATAATGTTCTCGAGGAGGACAGGACAGGGAGGTAAGTGATAGCGACTCAAGTCTTTGCAATGAACTGAGATCTTGAATAGCTGAGAGATACACGGTAGGAATTAACGACGTGACACAGGAGTTCTGTTCACAGGCAATGATGGACAACAGACAATGGTCTTCCGCATCTGATATTGAAAGCAATACAATAATATATGTCAAGTGTCTGGCTGCTGCAAGCCACCAGACAATAATTTCAATGGGCAATAATTCTGGACCTTCTGAATACTGTGAAAAAGATTTGACTTAAAATTTGTTGGTGGGCTTCAAAATATTCAGCATTTCTAGAGTCAAACGTGGAAAATGTAGTTTATACCATGGAAGGGAGGGACAGAGGGGAAGGGGGAACCAAGGAATGTAATACACAATCTAATATTGGCTGAGCAAGGGAGGTAATACACAATCTAATATTGGCTGAGCAAGGGAGGTAATACACAATCTAATATTGGCTGAGCAAGGGAGGTAATACACAAGCTAATATTAGCTGACCAAGGAATGTATGACAAAAGTTAATATTGGCTGAGCAAGGGAGGTAATACACCACCTAGTATTGGCTGAGCAAGGGAGGTAACACGCAACCTAATATTGCCTGAGCAAGGGAGGCAATACACAACCTAATATTGGTTGAGCAAGGGAAGTAATACACAACTAATATTGGTTGACCAAGTAATGTAATACACAAGCTAATATTGGCTGAGCAAGAGAAGTAATACACAACCTAATATTGGCTGAGCAAGGGAAGTAATACACAAGCTATATTGGCTGACGAAGGAATGCAATACACAACCTAATATTGGCTGAGCAAGTGAGGTAATACTGAACTTTATATTGACTGAGCAAGGGAGGTCATACACAACCTAATATTGGTTGAGCAAGGGAGGGTAATACACAAGCTAATATTGGCTGAGCAAGGGAGGTAATACACCACCTAATATTGGCTGAGCAAGGGAGGTAATAAACAACCTAATATTTACTGAGCAAGGGAGGCAATACATATAATATTGGCTGAGCAAGGGAAGTAATACACAACCTAATATTGGGTGAGCAAGGAATGTAATACACAATCTAATATTGGCTTAGCAAGGGGGGGGGGGGGGGGGGGGGGGGGGGGGGGGGGGGTAATACACAACCTGGTATTGGCTGAGCAAGGAAGTAATACACAAACTAATATTGGCTGAGCAAGGAATGTAATACACAACCTGGTATTGGCTGAGCAAGGAATGTAAAACACAAGCTAATATTGGCTGAACAAGGAATGTAATACACAAGCTAATATTGGCTGAGCAAGGAATGTAATACACAAGCTAATATTAGCTGAGCAAGGAATGTAATACACAAGCTAATATTGGCTGAAAAAGGAATGTAATACACAAGCTAATATTGGCTGAGCAAGGAATGTAATACACAAGCTAATATTTGCTGAGCAAGGAATGTAATACACAAGCTAATATTGGCTGAAAAAGGGTGGTAATACACAACCTAATATTGGCCGAGCAAGGGATGTAATACACAACCTAATATTGGCTGAGCAAGGAAGAACGTCCATGTCTGCTTATCCTCATTCATCTTAAGCATCCAACTGCAGCCATTTTTCTCACGATGCCAGAATCTGAAATCATGAGAAGGGAAGTAAATACAGTGGTACTCCTTGTTTGGTGAGGATAGGTGAAATAGTGCTGAAATTATAGATTCGAAAGAGGTTTTCTATGATGTTGAATAAGTTGTAAAAAAAGGCCTACTGATAAGCGATCCTTATTTATGTTAAGATACGTCTGTTCGCTAAACTTAGTTACTGTATATGATACTACATTGCGCTGATTCCAGAGGAAAAGGTTGCTATGATATTCAGTTATAATTTTCCCTGTTATTCAGGGAACTGTGAAAAGTATGACATATAGATAGAAGACCACAAGATTACGGAGCATCATATATGCAGTGATCATTTAAATTGTGAGTCACATAGATGACAATGCTTTAAGCTAGAAATAAATAAGACATAATAAAGACAAAAGTGATTGGAATATAAACGAGTGTAGTACGTCATAGATACGACATAGTCTGCTTCATTGGAAATGTCAAAAATTTGACCACCTGACGAAGACACTGACCAAAAGACTGACTTACACTACTTTTGCACATAAACAACAAGGGTGAAGTGGGTGGGTGGGTGAGTGCATGTGTGTGCTACTGTTAATCAATAACCTTAAAGATGGTAAATTGAAAAAGGATGTGAAGATAATAATAGGTGAATATAGAATCTTAGAGAGAACAAAACAAAGCAATGGCTGTGCAACTGTATCACTTTCTATTACCTTTTATATATGATAGAAGTATTGCCAGTTAATGAACATGCTGACAGTAGACATCTGATTATGGTGTTATTGAAAGCTAACCACCATGGATGTGCAGCGATCTCCTCCTTGACCTCATCATATTGAGGTATGTTCTCTGTGTTCCCAGCTGATGTATGACGTGAATGAGTCAAGTAACTCACATTCATAATCATGGGAGACCATTCATACACACTGTTTGCATCGCAGAAAAAATTCAACATATCCTGTCCAAGACAAAGTTGGGATAATTATCATCAACTAATGTATGGTATGTCTTTTAACACTTTAATCCTCAAATTTGTTCAAGAAAATTTCTATTTTCTCATAGAAAATGTCCATTTACAGACCAAGAGAAGACTATTTTTGTCAACACACCACTGGAATGACTGGCTCAGTTATCGAGCCAGTCATTCCAGTGGTAAAATTTCAAAAATAAGTCCTCATGGTTTGCAAATGGACATTTCTCAAGACCCCTGCAGAAGCCGTTTTTGGCCGATATGAGTGTTAAAGGGTTAATTAAATAAACAAGAATTACACAGAATTTTAGGTGTATCATTTCCAACTCATTGTCTATAAATTCAGAAATGCTCAAGCGCTGTTTCTGTGTACCCAATGAGCTAACCCCTTAGAAGTGTTGCTGTAATGCTGTAACTAATATATAAAATATTATGTATGCCTTCGCTAGCGCCGGCATTTTGAGAGCACCGTACATTGTTATTGGTCATTCGATTATTCCAGCTAAGCTGCTAGCGTAGACAATGACACGTAGGCTACTACAAAAGAATAATCAACAGGATCTACCCGACGCAAATTTGGCCAAGAACAGCAGGATTATGTGGCAGGTGCTATTGTAGCTATTGTATCACAAGATCATCCAGGGACACACATTAGCAGCAGTCGATCTTCTGTGAAAACGCTTGTAAAGCCGTCTAACTTGAAAGCTTACAAAAGAATTTGAATATCAAGGCGAGACGGAAATGTCAGACAAAAGTCAAACTCGCTGAAAAAAGGTTAAATGACCGTTTTTTCGTCGGATGTGAAAAAAATCATGTTCACAGATGGAAAACATTTTACGTACCGTAATTTCTTGACTAAAGGCCGCCCTCGAATATAGGACAATGTCCCAAATTTGACCAAAATCCGCCCAAAAAACTCTTGTATTCAAGTATAAGACGCTGTTAGATTTAGAAAAAACGTACCTTTAAAAAATCAAAAATTGGTATCAAAAATAACCATCAATCCGGTCATATTTAATGCATGACTAAAAATTATCATGATGTTAGAGAAATTATTAAATAGGACCGCCTAAATATCGTGTATCTTCAATAAAGATTGTTTATTACATCAAAATCAATCTAATTTCGGCATAAAATGTCTCCTTGAAAACATCGAAATCGCGTGATAGAAACACATTGTAATGGCTCTTTTGCATTTGGAGGCGCTGTGTGATCTTATGCGCTAACGGGAGTTGGTTATCTGGCTCTTTTGTGATTGGAGGCGCTGTGTAATCTTATGCGCTAACGGGAGTTGGTTATCAAACAGGTACGAGAACATTCAGTTCCTATCGCGCAATGATGATATATAGCAATTTCCGAGTTCCGAGTCCAGAATATTTATATCCGAGTACTCGCTCTAATTAGAATAAAGATCTTTTGCGATTGGAGGCGAATCACGTGATTTATACACGTATCTTTTCTCGACGCCATTTTATGTCAAATTCTGGATTAATTTTGATGTAATAAGTGATATGTATTAAAGAATAAGCAATATTTAGGCGCCCCAATTTAATAATTTCACTTCCGCTTGGTGTTTTTGGAGTATACATTAAACATAGTCGTCAGGCGGCGCGAATTGGCTAGGGTAACATTTAGTTCAATTTCCGTGGTATAATCTGTGACTTTTTAAGAAAGATTTTGACCCAAAAATGTGCGGAAGGAATGTTCTCGATTATAGTACGCACCCCCTTTCTAGTACATGTGTTTTGACCAAAAAACTGCGTCCTTTAGTCGAGTTTTAACGGTATGAACATGCTCGAAATTGGCAAAATGATATGCTTCATGGACAATGGAAAAAAGACATTTCCAGCACACGGTTGTACTACGAAACATGCTGGTCATTTAACTTTTGCAACGAGTCTTACATTTTTGCCAATTCAAGGATTTTAATGGCATGTACGCCATCCCTTCTCATTAGCAAGTGCCCAAGCTTGGATGCAGTATTATTAAATGATTAATAACAATGTCTCAAACACTTCGAGTCTTATGAGGATATCTCATAAGACTCAAACTGTTTGAGACGGTGTTATTAATCTGTTAAAAACATGACAACTGCCAAGAATGACAAAGCCGCCACCGAGACGGCGATTGTGATTCCCTCCATCTCGGGGCTCACAATCGATTCCATAGATTTGGAATTATTAAGAGAGCCATCAAAAATTGAGCTATCCGCCAAGAATAGCCACAACACGCCCGCCAAAGGGGCCCACAGCTCAAGCATGGTGGACCCACCCACTGTGCTGCCCTCTAGGGAAAGGAAAAGGAGGGTGGAGGAAACTAAGGATCCCCTCCCCTACATGAGTTGCCAGAACCCCCAATGGGATAAAACAGGCTACAAAAGGCCCGCCACCCCAGAGGAGCAGACCCCTCTGATCCTGACTCAACCATCTGGTGAAGGGCGAAGGAGTCACACTGGATCCACCAGCTCCACACAATGGAGCCGGCTGGCATCAACTTGGCAGGGTGAAGGCCCGCCCCGTAACATGGATATCGGAGAAAATAACCGATACCTGTGGACGTTGTTATTATCCTTCCTGCAGTATTATTAACATAACATGAGATATGAACTGCTAAGTTGAGGTAAAAGCAAAATGCTATTGTTGAGAAAATGCTTGAACTTTGTCCTTATCTCACTGACTTTGACCTTTTGATGCCAAGGTGATTGTGTCATGCCATTTCATTATAAGGAAGGATGTGTCCGAAAATGGACCATGTATGTTTAACCAAACATGAAATATAAACTGCTAAGTTGAGCCAAACACAAAAGTTAATGTTGAAAAAACAAGGTTTTTACCACGGTCACAATGACCTCTACCTTTGACCTTTTGACTCCAAGGTGCCATGTATCATCCACACTCACTATAAAGAAGCATGTGTTCAACATTGGCTTCAGTATGATTTAAGCAAACATAAGATATAAACAGTGAAGTAAAGCTAAACGCAAAATGTTGCTGTTGAAAAAACCTGTTTTTCCCCCAAGACCACAATGACCATGACCTTTTGGACATTGTGTCATGGTCTCTCATTATTAGGATGTGTTTAACCGTGGGACCAGTATAATCAACCAAACATGAGATATGAACTACTAAGTTGAGCTAAACGCAAAATGTTAATGCTGAAAAACAGTCATTTAGCAATATCACAATAACATTGACCGTTGACCTATTAGCCCAAAGGTCATTGCGTCATGCCCTCCCCTTATAAGAATGTATGTGTCTAAGTTGTGTACAGGAAGATTTTAAAATGTGAGATATGAACTGCTAAGTTGAGCCAAACACAAAATATTAATGTTGAAAAAACTCCAAAGTGTTTACCAATTTCACTATAACCTTGACATTTGCCCTTTTGACCCCAACATCATTCTGTGATGCCATCCAATTATAAGGAAGCATGTGTCCATGGCCGAGTATAGTACACTTAACCAATATAATCAACCAAACATGAGATATGAACTGCTAAAGTTGAGCTAATTGCAAAATGTTAATATTTAAAAAACAGTTTTGTGTCAGTGACCTTGACCTTGGACCGTTTGAACCCATAGTCATTATGTGATGCCAACCCCCTCCCCCTCATTATATGGAACCATGTGTCCAGGTTTGGGCCCACTATGATTAACTACAGTTGAGATATAAACTGCTAAGTTGAACTAAACGGAAAATGTTAATGTTGAAAAAACTAAGTTTTTATCAAGCTCACCTTCATCTTGCCCTTTGACCATGACCTTTGACCTCAACATTATTGTGTGAGGCACTGTCATTATAATGTAGCAAAAGTCCAAGCTTGGGTCCTGTATGCTTAATCAAAGATGAGATATAAACGGCAAAGCTGAGCTAAACAGAAAATCGGTGACCTTTTGACCATACGGTCATTGTGTCATGCTGGGCCATTACAAGGAAGCATATGTCCAAGGTTGGCTCCAGTATAATTAACCAAACATGAGATATAAATATAAGAGTTGAGCTAAATGGAAGATGTTAATGTTTAAAAAACCAATGTTTATACTAAGGTCAGTGACCTTGACATTTTAACCCAACGTTATTGCGTGATGCTGTGTCATTATAAGGAAGCATGTGTCCAAGTTTGGGTCCAGTATGATTAACCAAACATGAGATATAAATATAGGAGTTGAGCTAAACGCAAATTGGACATCGAGGATGACAATGACGATGCCACCACCGCCGCACATTGTGCAGGTTATCACAATAGCACGTTTTACTTCGCAAAGTCCGCGCTAATAACCAGGACAAATTAATCTGTTAAGGATCGCGTGATTGTGAGAAAAATTGGAGACATCTTAAGCTGCTTTAGGTTCTTTTTCATCTTTAATGGCCTTAGATTACGCTTTATGAAGTCTGATGATAAAACACTTAACAAATTGAGGTGTAATCGCTGTCATTCGAAGAACATGTTCCAAAAAATTAACCATTGCAAATCCCTACATAGATAGTGGACCCATGTTGCACTGTTTGTACAGTTATGAGTTTGAAATTAGTCTGTGTGACCAGCTGTAATTTGTGATGACCGCAGGTGTTGGCCACCCAACTTTCAGTGTTATAGTCATTATTGAGACGCATGTTCCATCACATCAGTGCATCTTGACTTTGATGGGAATTTTAGCTCCTCAATCCAGTCTTCAGAATGACTGCAAAGCAATGGTTCCTGTTACATAACAATTTGTAATATGGTTGAACTGTGGAAAGGTTAGCCCAAGATTCTGCACTTTCACCGTTTTTCTCTGCTCCTAAGCTAGGTACCATCATCATTAGTCTTGTTTGTGTCGGAACTCCGTTTTGGCCTCATTCATGAAGAGGTTTGTGATTCTGAGATGTTTTTCAGCTATTGGAGCAGCTCATCAAGGAGACCCTTTTCTTCATCAATGACATCAACATCGTCTGCAGACATCATCTGTAATGAGATGTCTAGTTTTGTGATTGGACAGGTTGATCCAGTCAAATGTTCTCGAACAGATGACAGAGCTACAGCAAGGTAGCAGATGAAGAGCAGTGGTGATAAACCGTCTCCTTGTAGTATTCCTATTGATGCACCAAATTTTGCAGAAAGCATTGACATGAACAGTTAATTTTGTGTTTGCCAGTAGGTGTAGTTCATCATCATTATCACAATCAGTGAGCTCAAGGAATGGACCGTAACAAGTTTATCCATCTATCATATGACGTTATAATCAACTACGTGACGTATACGATGATGTCATAATCATGCCGTCATGAATAACTAGATATAGTTGGTCTTTAACGCTTAATAGTCTTTACCATTTAATAAACATTCTGTAGAATATTTTGAAACTAATTTTACTGGATGCTGTTGCTGCCATAGTCAGAGAGTTCAGATCGATCGGTCGATTGATCCCAATACGGACGAGGTGCGGGTGCAGTTTCGAAAGAGATGGGCAGGGCATAGCTAAAACTGGAAAGGTCCATTGAAGATTCTGTGATCTGTTGATGGTTTCAAATGCATGTGACATGTCAATTCCAATCTTGTAGAAGTCCCAATGTTTTGAGAGACCTACAAACGTTAGCATATGTTGTGCCTACCCTATGCCAGCCCTTATTAGGAGTGATTAATCAATTTATATACAATTGAATAAAATCTTAGCGTTCCTGATTATAATATTATAAATTTGCCTGACAATGGTGGTCATTGGTGATCTTGTGCATTTATTCAACTGGACAGGTGATTTTATATGTAAGACAAACACATATAGAGATTATGTACAGTAAACACAACGTGGATAGTGCAACATCTGTAAATGTAACTTCAGTCTTAGAACCAATGAAAGCTTGTAGCTAGAACCTACCCGAGCCGATGAATGTACCTTCCCGGAACAAGCATACACATCTGGTGCATAGACAGAGTCTACATGAGAAATGTTACGCTTCCATAACCGATGTCTGTGCTGACAGTCTGTCAGTGTCCAGCCGTGTATACTATGTACTGGAAATGGCTGAATAAAATATAGAAAACAGATAAACTGTCAAAGGGAGATTGAAGAAAGGTAAATATTCTGATAAACATTTGCTGTGAATATACTTGTTTGATCAATATTTAAGCACAAATCTATCTTTAATGGATAAATCTGTCAAATATTGGCTTTTCACTGCTCTTGTGATACTAGCCTCAGAATGAACATTCGTTTCGATGAAGATTCTATGATCCTAATCAATCGATGAATATCAACAGATATCAGTGGAATGAAATCACAAACCTATATCTAAATCCAAAATTTTATGGGAAATGTTTATAGTTATTTTAAAATCCTGCTCCTAGAACAAATTTGGAGATGTTGAATTTTTACATCATGTATCAACCACGTCAAGTGATGAAAGAAGAGAAATGTGGAGGCATAATTAGGAATGGTCTCCCTCCTAGTCTCGAGCGATGGAACATATTATATTTAATAACTCACCTTGACTTTGCTGATCAGGTCTAAGATATTGCAGACACTTAGCAGCTGATTTTCCTGTAAATAGAACAAATGAATGGATACATTCTACAGTTCACTGATTTAGCTCCCATGATACTTTGAATGAACAAGAGCCCTGCAAACAGCGCATAATACCCCGCTATGATGATAAACCAATGAATGAGAGCCATCAGAAAATAGATTTCTTCCTCAGACATAGACCAGTCATTGTATGACGTTTCAAAGCGATCCGCTAAACAGTCATGGAGTTATCATCCTGAAACCAATTTTCAAGATGGCCGCCAGTGGCTGGCGCTCATATTGGATTTCAGATTATCTAAATTTGGATAGGTTTCTTCCTTAGACCTAGTCGAGTCATCCTATGAAGGTTCATTAAACAGAAATGGAGTTATCGCACAGAAACCAATATTCAAGATGCACGCCGGTGGCTGGCGGCATGGCCGCCAGTGGCTGGCGCTCATATTGGATTTCAGATTATCTAAATTTGGATAGGTTTCTTCCTTAGACCTAGTCGAGTCATCCTATGAAGGTTCATTAAACAGAAATGGAGTTATCGCACAGAAACCAATATTCAAGATGCACGCCGGTGGCTGGCGGCCATCTTTAATTTCTTATCAGCATCAATTTTGATAGGTTTCTTACCCAGACCTAGTGCAACAACCCTATGAAGTTTCAAAGCGATCTGATAAATAGTAAGAGTTATCATCCAGAAACCACTCTGCCGCCCACCCATCCAGACGGTACCATCACATAATACCTGTCCATTTTTTGGTGGGTATTAAAAGAAATATGAAATGAGTTCCCCCTATCCAAGTGCCATGATACATTTGACCCCTATCCCAGTGCCATGATACATTTGACCCCTATCCCAGTGCCATGATACATTTGACCCCTATCCAAGTGCCATGATACATTTGACCCCTATCCCAGTGCCATGATACATTTGACCCCTATCCCAGTGCCATGATACATTTGACCCTATCCCAGTGCCATGATACATTTGACCCCTATCCAAGTGCCATGATACATTTGACCCCTATCCCAGTGCCATGATACATTTGACCCCTATCCCAGTGCCATGATACATTTGACCCCTATCCCAGTGCCATGATACATCTGACCCCTATCCAAGTGCCATGATACATTTGACCCCTATCCAAGTGCCATGATACATTTGACCCCTATCCAAGTGCCATGATACATTTGACCCCTATCCCAGTGCCATGATACATTTGACCTTATCCCAGTGCCGACATTTTTACATGCACATGGCACTAATGAAGGTAAGTAAGAAATGTGGCTGAATACAACCATGGAGCTCACCTCATTGCTATTATTCTACTTCAGTCTTACATGCCGAAGCTGCATTGAACAAGAATGGCAATCAGACGGCTAAAGTATGCCCGTCTCCCCACCCCAACCCCCTGCCCCATTCCACAGCCACATAATTTCAGTAATTGGTTCACCATGAGCATTGAACTTTTGACCGTAATATTAATATGGTTCTTAAGATCCATGAGGGCATTATCTTTTATATATTTCAATATGTTTAAACCTCTAGAGTACAACTTGAGTTATTGTTCGGAAGTGCTGGAAAATGCTTTTAATTGGTTCACCACAACATTGACCCTTAACATTTTGACCCCAAAAGTAATAAGTTTAGTTGGTCTATAAGTTGTAAGCTTCAAGTAAACTCTAGTGAGAATTCCGCCAGCAGAACTTGAGTTATCGTCCGAAAACTCAACATGATTTCCATAACTGGGTTATCGTGATCTTGACCTTTGACACCAAAACTGGCGGTTCTTCGCAACACCAAGTACAACCTCCCAAACAAAATTGGTAAAGATTCTAACAATAGAACTCAAGTTTTCATTCGGAACGGCAATATAATTTTATGAATTGAAATACTGACCATGACCTTTTGACCTCAAAGTTCTTCAAAGCCCAAAGACAACCTCCAACGCCTACCAGCCCCCATCCCAAACACACACCCCTCCACCCCCACACACCACCCCACCCCCTCACCACCAAAGGTTGGTAAATAATCCCTTTAATGGAACTCGAGTTATCATCCGGAAACACAATATAATTTCATTAATTGGGTCACCATGACCATGGCTTTTTGACCCCAAATTCATTGTGTCATACGCTCTCACTACACAAAAGCATATTTCCAAGTTTGGGTCCAGAATGATTAACCAAACTAAGTTGAGTTAAACATAAAATGATAATTTGGAAGAAAATATATTTAGCAGTTTTTACCAAGCTCAGGTGTCACGTCTTCTCAGTATAGGGTGTCCACATTTGGGTGCAATATGATGAACCCAACATTATATATGAATTGCTAACTTGAGCTATAAAGCAGAGGGTATTGCAACAGCTTGTTTTACTTTGTACAGTTGAGCTAAAAAGCTGTAGAAGGGAAGTGAATTATACAGAATGACTATTTTCTAGTACACGGTCATGGTAGTTAAGCATACTCTCACCTTCAAGCCAAAGAATCTGAGCAAGCCGAGATTAAGAGCACTCTCTCCATCTGAGCTGAATATGTATTTCAATAACAATAGCATTGATATGCAGATGAGTGAGACAGCCAAGGACAAATACAGATGAAGCTCCATTGTATAGTAGCTGGATGGATCATTAAGTGTGGTTATCAAGTGAGATCTTCAAGAACAGCAGCAGCAGCTACACCATGCTCAGAATCTCTGCATCCTCTTCATCACCAAATCCACACAATGCCTGAAAAAAATCAAATATTGATACTCAACTAATCTCCAACCTTTCATGATAGCACCAATATGCCCTTCAGACAGCTCCTCTAAACTTACTGGACTAATCAAGCTAAAGAGCATAGCTTTTAGGCAAGGTGGTGAGAACTTAATACGGTTGCCTTGGACTCTGTGAACCCATTCTAGGTGCATTCCAGGGTCTAGATGCATATATTTTCATCAGGCTAGATGGGAAATTGAAGGCTACATGTAGTAGGACTGATTATAGTTAACTAAAGTTAGCCAGTCAGGCATGTCCTATGATGACTGCAGAGTTTCACACAATCAATATTCCATTTAAAAGAAATAGTTACCTAACATGCCTCATGCAATAATTTTGCAGAATTAAATGCCTCATCTGTCGTCAATCATTGCCAATAAACACCAGCGTTCAGATCAAATTCAGTAAGTAGAATAAATAGAACGTTTTGTTTGATTGCCAGATAACAAGATACAGATTCTATTTAGGTAAACATGATGGTGACCTGTAACCTAGTGACCCCAATGTCACTGTTCCGTCTATCTGTATTATTGGTAATCATGTCCTCATTTATTTCTCATTTGACTAATCAGTCCTGAAATATAAGCGATGTTTTCCTAAATACAAAAACTTAGCAAGATCGGCTCATGATCATTGTGCTGATCCATAACATAATACACAATCATGTAAATAAGCAGCTAACTTTCTAATGAATATGATCAAACAATCCTGAAATAAAAACTGAGGTTTTTGTATAGTTTTTTACAATTTTGAATGCAGTGACATTGACCTTTGACATTGTTACCTCAATGCCTGTGTATACATTCCTAACAGTATAAGCAATCATGACAGTACGTTTACATTTATACATAAAAATATGAAGCAATTCTGAAAAATAATCCAGAAGGTCAACAGAGCTAAACTCTAAAATTAACATTGAAAAACCTGTAACAGTTTTGTACAAAGGTCACAGTGACCCTGCCCTTTGACCTTGTGCCGTCAATATATTTGTGCAGCTTCATACCCATACAGACAACCATGTGTGTAAGCATCGCACAAACATAGAGACATTTAAGTGATAACGCGTTAACACAAAAGCTTAACGTTTAAGAACCAAGTTCAAAGCTCAAAATAAACTTGAACTTTGACCTAGTGACCACCCTGTTAAAATACCATTGACATAATGACTTTTGACCTATTGACACACTTGCGAGTATGCTGTTTTCACCTTGTTACAGTATAGAAAATTATGTATCCAAATTTTGTTGTAATTGGGCTGGCCAATCCTGACATGCACATATCAGGCATTATAAAAAAACTTAATGCTAAAACATAATATTAAATTGATTAAAAGAACCACCTTCAAAGGTAAAAATATCCTTGACCTCAAGGATTTACGTCAGTCTGTAAATTTGGGAGTCCATGGGATTCAACCTACCTTATAGTAAGGGTCCCAAGATCAATAATGGCAGTCCTAGTATGCCAGAAATGCTGCAATAACCTATACCTGGGACATTGGCACTAAGATAAAAAGCAAAGAGCCAAGCAGACTGGTGTATAATTTGGAAACAATTTTTGTTAATGGCTTCCCAAAATGTATATAAGTTTTAATCATGGTTAATCACCATCAGAATGGTAAGTGTTAAAATGGATGCTTTAAATGTTTATAAAATGCTGCAATGTAAAAGCATAATATTATGTGCCGTTTATTTAAAAGCACCACTATTTGGCTGTCTACAATGGTACAACCTGACGATCGCCTGCCCAGAAACAGTATTCCCATTATTCTGCTATGCATTCCAATCATTCACCATGTGACCAAAATTAACCAATCAAATCTCATTAAGCAATTAGTCTTCCTGAAAGTGAAGACATACATGCTACATTCAGTAAGCTCAACATTTAGTTATTTTCAGGTTTTAAGACTTGTCAATGATAATAATAAAGAAATATTAGTTACCTCTCCGGGATGTAGAAATTGCTTGAGTGTAGCTTTCGTGTCAATGACACGATATGTGGCAGTGGGATGGATGGATGAAAATTCAAAGGCTTGTGATTTTAAGCGTGGAGTATCCAGTTTCGGGGCGCCTAAGCAGAAATTCCTAATAATGTAATAAATACAATAGATATTTAAAAATCTTGTTGGTGACTTTATCCATTATCCAGCGCCAAGTTAGAAGAAAATCCTCCAAAACAAAATGTCAAAACACAGCGCCATTAGGCGATAACGTACTTCAAGACAAGAGGCCCAAGGGCCTGTGGCGCTCACCTGGACCATTAGCATTTGAAACATTTGCATTTAAATAGATATGATTGGTTGATAACTACGTATTGAAGACAGTAGTTTTGTTCTTTAGCCCGACACTTGATTACGATTTGTGTAATCCGGAAAGTCTGAATGGTCTGGGCTTGATTTGTGGGCCCCTTTTATACCGTTTTTGATGGCCTGGTGTTGACGGTCTTTAGTGGATGGCTTTGTGGGTATGCGCATGCGCAATGGAAGGGTGGGTGGGTGGTCCGGTGGCTTGGCGGCTTTTTGGCAGTTCTGGTGGGTTTTTGGGTTTTTTTGGCAGCCTGACGGCTCTTATGGTGGGTTCCGGTTGGTGGGGTAACCTATGTGGTTATAAATCAGGGTGGTGGCGGTTCTGTGGGAGTATGTGGTTCTTTTGAGTTTCTTGTAGTGGTTGGTTGGGGGGTGTTCTTGTGACAGGTGGGCATAAGACCATTAGGGGGTTACGGGTTAATGTCCTCAGTTTGGTTACTTGAGGGCATGATTCAGACTTTATGGCGTTTCGTTCATGAAATTTTGAACTCATCAGAGGCAATAGCGCTTTTTTGTGGCCTGTTTCATATAGAATTCATGTCCCATATGTCCAATTTTTTTCATGGTGTGTGCGTGGGTGTTTGTGCGCACGCGTGGTTTGATGTGGATGATGGGTGTGGTATGTGTGTGTGTGTGTACCTGATGGCTTGGCAGAAGGTGCACGGCGCATGGCGTGTAGTATGGAAAATAATAGTATTACTATATTTGTATAGTATATAATTCAAGATGTATATGACAGGGCCTATGGTGCCCATATGAAAACGATGTACAGAAGTGAAGATATGAAATGGTGTACTTGAACAATTTGAAAAAAATAAAATTGTAAATTAAAACTTGAAAAATTTGTCTTGTTGTCTATATATAGGAGGTCCTTCTTATGGCAGATAGAATCAACACAACACAGTTCAGAAAGTCCAAAAAAATCTTCAATCTAGTTCAAATTTTGGTCATAGGCCTCTTAGATTTCTTTGTTAGCCAGGACGTGGATACTGTACACGTCCATATGTGCTAGTACCCGTTTGCAACAGTCTGTTTCTGTTCCATTCGTTAGGTACAATTTGAGAACTAAGTAGCATCTGTGACAGTTGATGTTAAACTGGGCACAGATGCTGCCTTACACTTTGCTTTAAAATGGATGAATCAAGGTAGATTACAGGAAGCGCAGACCCACTTACATTTGCGTGGGGGGTGGGCTTTGTGGCGCTTCAGGTCACACGCATCTGCATAAGTTTTCTTGCAGATGCGACACTCATGTCTGGCCATGTTTGTTCTAATGAAGTTGTGAGGGGTTGTTGGGGGTGTTTATGACGTCAGCCACCTCGGTTGACAGGGACGTTATAGGTATGATGTCATAAATGGTCAGTTTATGGAGGGAACCCACTGTGGTCAACGGAAAGGTATGAAAATGGCTTGGACTCACCAGGCTCTAAAAGGATAATAACAAGGTATGTGGATGTCAAGTTGGGACCCGAGACCCACATGAAAAGGTGTGGTGTCCTCACTCTGCTAGGTTTATTTCCTGTTGGTTCCATGGTCTGAAGTTGGTGAATCCAATGGGATTTTTTGGACCTCCTCCTCTGTGGGGTCGGAGGAGAGTACCTGTATAATGCGGTGACTCATGTGGGCTCTTGTATGCTTGCGTTTATTGAAGTGATGTGAGACAAGTGTGTCATAACTTTCTTTTTTGTGGAGATTAGTTATGGATCTAAGGTGTTCTTGTATCCTTGTTTTGAATGGCCTCAAAGTCTCTCCCACATATTGTTTGTGGCATAGTTTGCAATTTAGCAGGCAGACTACGTTGTGGGTCTCACAGTTGCCTATGATTTTGCATCTATTGGATAAGCCAGTGTGGTAGCTTTTGAAGAACCTCGTTTTCTCCATGTTGTTGCAGATGATGCAATTTTTGGTAATGCATTCTATGAAGGGGTTGCGGTGTGGGCATACAGTATCGATGGGATCTGGTAGTCTGGCCCGGACTGTGTGATCCTTGATAGTTTTATTCCTCCAATAACTGAATAGTGGTTTCTCTGGAGATGCATCCCACCATCTCTGGCTGGCTTGAGGGAGGGTCAGTATTTGTTTATCACTTTTTTGAGAAGCGTACCCATGCATGTGAATTCGCACCAGATTTAGTCAGTAATCTGGTGGGAAGGGGCTTTTTTATTGCTACTTTTGCCCCTTGGAGAAAGAGCTAGACTTAAACTTGATTAATGGAGACCTAAAAGGACCATCAAGTTAATGGAACCAAATCACATTCGCATCACTGCCCACCCCCCCACCCTTTTTTTTCTCCTAAGAAAAGGGAGAGAACTCACGAACATGCATTTCGCCTGAAACACAAATATGCCAAGAGGGTTAACTGCTCTTTGCATATATATATATATATATTAGCCTGGGAATGAGCATGAATATATAAGAATGAACATGATATATAAACATAATACAATAAACTCTCAATCTTGAATTACCTCATGATATTTGGATTCCAGACGTGGCGCCTCCAACCATTCACTTGTCCGGCCATCAGTGACACAATCTGGTTGACATCCTCTCGCTCGACCATGTCTGCTTCTTAATTCTTTCTTACAAATGCCAAAAAAGGGAGAAGAGCAGTGTGGTCGTATAACCATCGTTTCAAAACAGCCAAAGCGAGTGGATTGGCGGAGTCTGACACATCCCTCATATAGTAATCTGTGAAAGAGGACTCACAGTGCCATTGTGCAACAGCCATGATGTCCTCTAACGGAACACCACTGTAAAGGGAGGTCGAGGCGGCTATTCCTCTAATATCGTGTGCCCTTGCGCATTGCACCTGGTGCCCAGTCGCAATCTCATGGGTAGTCTGAATGCATTCAACCACCCAATGAGAGATAGAATCCATGGATGCGGCGCCATATGGCTTCTGATGGCAGATCCATAGATGTCTATCATTCGACCGTAACGAGTCTGTCCGTTTCTTGTACTTAGTCAAAGCACGGACTGGGCACCAGACACTGGCATCACGATCAAACCTAGTTAGTTTCGGTATAATGATCGGGTTGCCGGGATATCCCAAAGATTGAATCTTTGACATAAACTCTACTCTTGGCAGTAGACGCAGACCCTCTCTGGAGACAATAAATCGGTACCTCTCTGCTGAAAGTGCATGGATCACACTGCGCCTTCTAGCTGAGGAAGCTGCCAATAGAAAGACCGCCTTTAGAGTCAAATGCTTTAGACTAACCGAACGCAACGGTTCGAAAGGGTGCTTGGCCAGTACATTAAGCACTAAAGATAGACTCCAGGCTGGAATGACTACCGGTTGTCTCGGTCGGAGATTGCTCATTCCCTTCACCATCACACTCAACTTGGCCACCTCTGAACTATCCCTGTTGGCTAGACAAGGGATAACTGATGCCAAAGCTGACTTGTATCCAGCAATTGTGACAGGAGCTAGTCCTGAAAAGAACAGCTCACAGAGAAAGTCTGCTATTTGCTGAATAGTGGAATGAAAGGTAACAATACCCTTTTCCTCACACCGCAAATCCATTAACCATGTTGTTATATGACTTGAAGGTTGACCTCCCTCTCGCAGCTGCGATGAAATCTGCAGCATGTCGAGAAAAGCCCTCCGACGTGGAATGTTGATTGACAACAACCACGCAGTCAATAACATTTCGGGACGGAAGTGTCCCTTGGCCTGGGAGATTATGTTCGGAATCTCGGGTAACTGCACTAGATTTTCCACCCGCAGACCTCGAAGATCCATGAACCACGCCCTGCTGGGCCAAATGGCGCTATAGCAGGACCAGGCACGGTTCCTCCCTGATCTTCACCAATATCTTCGGTAGAAGAATGGTGGGTGGGTACGCGTAAGCGTGCATCCCTCTCCAGCTTAACGCCAGAGCGTCTGTATCGACGCCATTAGGATCTGTAATCGGCGAGACATAAGTCATGATTTGAGCATCTTCCCCTGTGGCGAACAAGTCCACGTTGGGTTTGCCCCAATGCTCGAAGATCCTGTGAAGAACTGGAGGGTTGAGAGACCATTCTGTTGGCAGAATTCTCTGTCTGCGAGACAAAGCATCCGCCAGAATCTTCCATCGCCCAGGAATATGAGCTGCTTTAAAAAACAATCGAGTAATTCCTGCACCATTGAATCAAGTGCCACACTTAGATACATAGTGTGGGTGACTTGGTCTCGCCTTGGCGATTTCTGTATGATACTACTGTCGAGTTGTCCGACCGTATCAATATCGCCTTGCCCCTGACTTTTGGAAGAAACCTTTTCCAATGCCAGTTCCACTGCCATCATATCCAACAGATTGATATGCAGCTGGCTCTCTTGGAGAGTCCATGTGCCCGAAACCTGGTGTTCTCCCAGGTAGGCTCCCCATCCCTCCAGCGAAGCATCCGTGTACGCAGACAGCTGGGGGTGGGGTAGGTGCAGCGAAAACTCCTACTAGGAGATTCTGACGCTTTTTCCCACCATACAAGATACGACATTATTGGCTCCAAAACTGGCACAAGATTTGACAGGGGTTCTATTCTCTGTTTCCACAGACATCAGATACAACTGGATAGGTCTTCGCATTCAAGCAGTGTACGGGTATACCTGCTACATGGAGACCATCATGCCCAGCATCTGAAGAAACCGCCTCGCCTGAATGTGGTTTCCCAATCGAAACTTTTGAGGATGGCTAACAGAGACACCACTCTGGGCTCTGACGGGTAAACCCTGCCCTCCTCGAGATCGAATCGCATCCTTAAATAAACGAAATGTTGAGTGGTGTGTCAACTCAGATTTTTCCTTGTTGACTATCCAGCCTAGATCCGAAAGCAACTTCAGAGTCAGAGCAGTATCCACCTCTAACCTGGCTGATGTGTCTGCTTTGATCAGCCAATCGTCTATGTAGGTGTGAAGCGCCACGTTCTCTTTTCTGAGAAACGCTGTCACCGCAAGGACCACTCTGGTGAAAACCTGTGGAGCTGTCGATAGGCCGAATGGGAGGACTATAAACTCCCCATACTTGATTCTGAAACGCAAATCTCAGAAATCTGTAACAACTCCTGTTCATTGGAATGTGGAAATATGCATCTTTCAGATCGACCGATACACACCACATTCCCTTCCTCAATCCTGCCATTACCGACCTCAGAGTTTCCATCTGAAACCGAGGCGTATGGATAAACCAATTTAATGGCCTGAGATTGAGTACGGGTCTCCATCCCCCTGTGCTCTTGGGGACACGGAACATGTTTGAATAGAAGCCTGGAGTGTTCCGGTTTGCTGGTTTTATTGCTCCCTTCAGAAGCAAACCTGACACTTCGTTTTGAATGGCTTCTAACTTGTCTGGTTCCCTTGGTACGGGTGTCCAGACAGGTGCCAAAGACAGATTCTGTGGTGGAAAGTCCCACCACTCTGGCATGTATCCCTGGGATAACCACCCCAGGACCAGACTGTCTGACGTCACACCTGGCCAAGCCTCGACAAAATGCATGAGCCTTCCACCCACTATAGACGCCTCGACGCCTAATGGGGGTGTCTGGCTCACGATCCGCTCCCTTCTTTCCGCCCTTTGAGGACTTACCCTTCACCCTCCCCTTGCCCTTCCCGCCTCTCGGGCCATCAGGAGCAACATTGGGGAGGGTAGGAGCCTCCACAACCTTCTTGGCTTTCTTCGCCAGAGGCGGCTGAGAAAACCCAGAAGAAGCAGAAGCAGCACCAGGCTTAGCTTTCGCCTTGCCTTTGTGCTTTTTCTGCTTCTTAGAAGGTTGCATGGTCAGTGGCTTAGCTACAGCCCCTAGTGCGTGCGCCTGACGCACTAGCTCTAGCTGCAGGTTAACCACCAACCGATTCTGCGCAATGCTGGCCGTGTCCTCTAAGATGGCCCGCGCCTGGCCACCAAAGATGCTAGGGCCTGTCAGGGGCGTCCCAAGAAGACGCTCCCTGACGGCCGTAGCTGGACCATCTGCCTCCTGGACTTGGTTGCATGCGCCTGCACCCTTGCCAATGCGTCCATAGACAGCACCAGGCCGTCATTGATGCACGAAGGCGCCACAGGTGGCACAGGGTGGCCTTCCCCCGCTTCAGCCCATACCGACTGAAGAAGGCGATAAGAATGGTTGACAGCATATCATTGTTGCCCTCACACCCTCATCACATAGGGACAGGACTTCATCATGGTGTCCCTGAGATTTGTCCACCAGTGCCGGGGCCGGGCCACCCGCTCCAGCACTCTGGACACCCAGTACCCATCGGTCATCCTCGGTGACCGACGGGACAACACCATACAGGTCTGTCGTATCCCCCCCCCCCGTGGAATACGACACCTCGTCCGCACCTCCCTGGAGGCCGCAGGAAGCTGGCCCTTGGTCATGAGTTGCTTGCTATAAATAGCATCAAGTAACTCAATAAACCTTGGATCCAGTCCAATAGACTGGATCCGGGCTGCGGGCAAAATCCCCGTCCTAATCGATGCCACCGATGGACGGGGTGCATCCTCCTCGGCCGTGGTCGGAACCACAGATGGTTCTACCCTGGCTAGGCAAGCCAGAGCCTCAGACCAGTCCACCTCCGAGGAAGAAACTCCCGTGAACACGTCACCCGTTGACATGTTCACGGCCCTACCAGCAACGGCCTCCCGGCTAGGAGCCATTACTGATACCCCAGGAACCCCGGTACCGTACGGTTCCGCCGCCACCCCATGGACCACACCAGTCCATGGAGTAGGCCTGCGCGGAAAACTGTGCGGACCCGCAGCGGTCGCGGAACCGTGGCCAAACACGGGCGCCAACGGCACCCCATGTCTGACCGCCGGACCAGGCGAGATAGGTGAGTAGCACGCCTGGACCGGCACACCCGTCACCATGTCAGTTGGCGGCAAACCAACCATCACGGGACCGGTGCCCGGTACCAGACTGGCCTCAACCACAATTTCTGGTACATTTTTCATAAAATCTAAGATTTTCACTCCAAAAAGTTGATGAATCAAAATTCTGAATGAAAGTTCTGGAGCATACAACCATAATGGGTCATTTCAGCTAAAGTTGGTTGAAATCACTCAGAATAGTAAGAAGCATTTTGACAATTTCCGGTACATTTTGCATAAAAATCTAAGATTTTCACCCAAAAAATCGATGAATCAAAATTTTGAATGAAAGTTCTGGAGCATACGACCATCGGGTCATTTCAGCTAAATTTGGTGGAAATAGGTTAAGATGGTAAGGAGACTTTGACAATTTCTGTTAAATTTTGTAATAAAATCTAAGGTTTTAAGCCAAAAAAATTGAGGAATCCAAATTCCGAATGGAGGTTCTGGAGCCTACCACCATAGGGTACTTCCAGCCAAATTTGGTTGAAATCGCTTAAGCGATTAAGGAGTAGTGTTTTAAAGCAAAAGTTGACGGATGGATGACGGATGGTCGCCACGGCATAAGATCACTTGGCCTTTCGGGCCAGGTGAGCTAAAAAGTAATAAGAAAATCAGCCATTTTTTACATATTAAAGTTGGTTTAGTGCTCATTCAACATTTTAAAGTGCATTTTGAGGGAAAACATGGTAAGGATTACCGAAACCAAAGCCTCACCAAAATTGGATACTACACGATAAATGCTGGAAATCTGAAAAAAATTGAGATATGGTCAGGGTACCTGTTTCTAACAGGATTCTATTTCTAACAATTGCTCCTTTTTGCGTTTTCCTGCACTTGTTGTTTTGGTGACATCATCAAAAAATGTTTATTTCAATAGATACATGATTTTTACACAGCATGTGAGGATTTTATCAAAATGCAGCAGAAATCACTAATTATTTTCAACTAACTTTCTGCTTGGCATGTGAAAACAAGAGGCCCAAGGGCCTGTGATGCTCACCTGGACCATTAACATTTGAAGCAATTGCATTTAATTATACATGAGTCATTACATTAAACAAGATGGGAAAACAAATTTTCACAGGAAAAATCTACCATCCCTGATAGTGAGTGTCATCCCTTCCTGATAGTGAGTGTCATCCTTGATAGTGAGTAGTGTCATCCCGGATAGTGAATGGTGTCACCCCTGGTAGTGAGGAGTTGAGTGTCATCCCTGATAGTGAGTGTCATCCCTCCCTCATAGTGAGGAGTGTCATCCCTGATAGTGAGGCGTGCCATCCCTGATAGTGAGTGCATCCCTGATTGCGAGTGTCATCCCTAATAGTGAATGTGATCCCTGATAGTGAGTAGTGTCATCCCTGATAGTCAGTGTCATACCTCCTTGATAGTGAGGAGTGTCATCACTGATAGTGTGAAGTGCCATCCCTGATAGTGAGTGTCATCCCTAATAGTGAGTAGTGTCACCCCTGATAGGGAGGAGCGTCATCCCAGATTGTAAGGAGTGTTATCCCTGATAGTGAATGTCATCCCTGATAGTGTGGTGTGGTGTCATCCCTAATAGTGAATGTGATCCCTGATAGTGAGTAGTGTCATCCCTGATAGTCAGTGTCATACCTCCTTGATAGTGAGGAGTATCACCACTGATAGTGTGAAGTGCCATCCCTGATAGTGAGTGTCATCCCTAATAGTGAGTGATCACTGATAGTGAGTAGTGTCACCCCTGATAGTGAGGAGCGTCATCCCAGATTGTGAGGAGTGTTATCCCTGATAGTGAATGTCATCCCTGATAGTGAATGTCATCCCTGATAGTGTGGTGTGGTGTCATCCCTTTTAGTGACTGTCATGCCTCAGTAGTCATTTGTTACATTCTGAATAATGCAAATCTCTGGCCTTACTCATATTGTATACTTATAATAGATAGGCTATTAATTTCTCGGCCTGTATTCACATGTACAATCATACTGTTATATTTGATCAGATGAAATTACGTAACAAATGCGTTCCGGTGAATATATCTAATGATCATTTGATTTTTTTTTGTTGTTTCTGTCAAAAATCTCCACAGGCAATATCCCGTATTTTCTCACGTCTGTACTGGATCGGTCATTCCAGAATTTCACAAATCGCCATTTTTGACAGCTAGATTTTACACCGATAGGATTTGAATTCTCTGCCTGTATATTGAGTTTATATGTGGTAATGTTATGAAATTATGATCACTAGAGACGTCGGGCAAATCTTTTCACGTTGATAACAACCAGTTTTCGACCCAGACATGTACCAAGTCATCCGCTATTGACCCACTTTTTTTTTACACCGTTGTCGTCAATACAGCAGTGGGGGACGTAGTGGCTGAGCATAGACTTTGCATTAATATGTTCTTCAAAGCTAAGCTTTTAGCTTTTATCAAATGTTACACCTATATGAGTATATCTTTCTCCGAAGTTGTGTGTTGAAGGGTATGCACTTTATTGCTCAGTGAGTGTGTAATCTTGTTCATGTTCTGAATTTATGTGCAACACTTTAGACTTGTCAAGATGAAATTTAATAAGTCACTCAAGTTCTGTAATGCGTGTAAATCATTTTGTAGCTGACCTTTATCCTCCTGTCTGTATGACATTATACAACTTTCTGTCTTCAGCAAATAGCATTACGACGCTTGATAGTGTTGCACGATTATTGGTGATGATCCGAAACCGCCGATGATTCGGAACTGCCGTACCAATTGTGTTATTAAATCAACGAAAACTGGTATCACCACAAAACGTACTTCAATTTGAGCGTTTCTTTCGACGGCCCGTTCAGTTTTTGTGCCTTCAACTATTTAGTAGCTACATAAATACTGTCATCTGCCAAATTGTTAAAGATCAACAGTAGGCAGCGTTAGTGTGTAGAATGTAATAGGAAATTCTTTTATTTTACATTTAATATTGTAGCGAATACTGGACTGAGTTCAGAAAGCAAATATCAATAGCAATATCAAAAATATCGGATGACATAGCCCTATTAGCGCAGGACACTGATCACCTACAGGAGCTCCTAAACATAGTTCATCAATACACACTTTAAGAGCGCTACACTATAAACCCTGGAAAAAGTGCACTGATTTCACTAAACAAGCGAACTAAATCTGCTCCAGTTATTTATCTAGGACACAGACAGATCTTTGAATCTCAATGTGAAACTCACTTACACTTATACTTATCATATACTACCTTGATAGGCCACTTAGCTTGTAGGTAGATAATGCAGTAAATGCATTGCACCTTATAGGTTTCTAAGGCTACTGCAGAGCACCTGTTGTGCATATATAGGTTCTTGTATATACCAAAAGGTAGTCCAATATATATCTAATTGGTTTTTAAAGCTATTTAAGCTTGGGGAATTTACGACAGTTTCAGGTAACCCATTCCAGTTGTTGGTGATGCGAGTTGAAAAGAAATGCTGTCTTATGATTTTATTTGCCCGCTTTTTGGATAATTTCAGGCTATGACCACGGGTTTTGGCTTTGTTATCTAATTCAAGATACTGGCTTTGAATATTATAAATAGTATGTAGATGTTTGTATGATTCAATCATATCCCCCCTTGCACGTCGATAGTATAATGATGGAAGCTTCAAATGTTTAAGTTTATCATGATAGCTGTGAGATCATAAATAAGGCACAATTTTTGTTGCTCTTCTTTGTACAGATTCGAAGGTTTCATAATCGTTAATGAACATGGGGCACCATGCACGGTTGCCATATTCCAGGATTGGCCTAACGTTGGTGCATCCAAATAGTTATAAGATCGTCTGATTAATCCGAAAATTGTGCTATCCTTATTTGCCTGTGTTTTACAATGTTCACTAAATTTCAGCTGATTATCAATATTAATACTGAGATCCTTAACGACAATATCTTCATTTAGTTTGACTTGTGTACCCCTTTGTTTGCATAATATGGATACTTCTTGTTATTTGATCCTAAATGCATTACACTACACTTTTCTGGATATAAATGAATTTGCCATGTGCAACACCAATCTTCTATATTGTTCAGATCATCTTGAAGTTCTGATGCATCTGTTATGGAGCTTATTTCTCCATGAATTTTTGTATCGTCTGCAAACATGTGAACAGGTGAGTTTATATTTTCATGCAGGTCATTTACATAACAAATGAAAAGAAGTGGGCCCAGAACTTAGGTATAGAACGGTCAACAAATGGGAAAGGCAATGTAGAAAAACGCATTCAAGCAACAAAAAGAACAGTCTATTCTCTGATGGGAGCTGTACTTCATGGAAATGGTGGCCTTCAAACTATGAATTATTTATTGATAATAACACTTGAATCCATTTAGAATAGTTGGCAAATTGTGACACCAGGCAAATCTTCAACACGGTAATATATAGTACACAAACCACTATGTGGTATCTGTTGTCTGTGTGCTTTGGTAAGTGGTGTTGCACATACTGTTAAATTGTATGTGCTAAATGTAGTCCAAATGTATATTTGTCTGTCCTACCGATTACCTAAGTACGTGAAGTAACAATTATGTTTATAAGCCTGAAACCGTTACCCAACACTTTCATCGATGAACTCCCCATATATCTCATTTTCAACGTCACCACTTTGGAAAACTGCTGAATATTATCGGTTAAATCTGTCTGGAAACCGTTGCTGTCATAGGCAGCAATGATTCCCAGTCAGGCTGATCTCAAAAGACACAACAGTATATGTTCGATAACCCAAAGATTCCACTTTTTCTGAAACTTCTCAATGAAATGGTTAAGCTGTTCCAGCTTCAATGACCTACATGATTGTTACTTGAATATCCATAAATGAAGTTATGTTCCCAATGCCTATTTGCTTGTCTAGCCCGTGATTTGAATACTCATCACTCTCCGAAGATACATGTCACCTGGCCCTACCTTCGCTCATATCTTCCCATGACCTAACTGGCATAACTTATGGTTATATAACTGCTCACTGTCACCCATATTTGTTGCCTCGCTTTACTCATTTCCAAGTGTGTATAAATAGTATGTATAGATGCATATGTATTTATTTAACCCTGTAATGGCTAATCTGGTCAAGAAAATAAAAATATCCTGAAGGCCCTTTTGCAAGCCAAGAGAAGATTATTTTCCCAGGGTTTACCACCTGAATGAAGGACTCCGCTATCGAGTCAGTCATTCCCATGTTAAAATTTCAAAAATGGCATTCTCTTGGTCTGGAAAAAATGGAAGTTCCTCAAGGCCACTGCAGAGGCCGGCCTGCCGTGAAAGGGTTAAATGTATATAATATTCTAATCTTTCATATTATTATTTTACAGATAATGATAACACTTAAATCCATTTAGAATAGTTGGCAAATTGTGACACCAGGCAAATCTTCAACACAGTAATATATAGTACACAAACCACTATGTATTATTTGTTGTCTGGCTGCGTTGGTAAGTGGTGTTGCACATACTGTTAAATTGTATGTGCTAAATGTAGTCCAAATGTATATTTGTCTGTCCTACCGATTACCTAAGTATGTGAAGTAACAATAATGTTTATATGCCTGAAACCGTTACCCAACACTTTCATCGATGAACTCCCCATATATCTCATTTTCAACGTCACCACTTTGGAAAACTGTTGAATATTTTTGGTTAAATGTGTCTGGAAGCCGTTGCTGTGTTAGGCAGCAATGGTTCCCAGTCAGGTTGATTTCAAAAGACACAACAGTATACGTTCGATATCACAAAGATTCTACTTTTTCTGAAACTTCTCAATGAAATGGTTAAGCTGTTCCAGCTTCAATGATCTAAATGATTGTTACTTGAATATCCATAAATGAAGTTACATTCCCAATGACTATTTGCTTGTCTAACCCGTGATTTGAATATTCATCACTCTCCAAAGATACATGTCACATGGCCTTACCTTTGCTCATATCTGCTCATGGCCTAACTGGCATAACTTATGGTTATATAAATGTTCACAGCTACCCATATATGTCACCTTGCTTTACTTGTGATCTATTAAACTCCAACAATAGATCTTCTCTTACTGTCAGACAATATCATAATTATGTCCATTTAATCCCGTAACATTATATATAGCCTCATTTTATTAGCTAAACACTATCTCTCCATCACAGTAGCCAGCGATAGGCTTTAGCCATTCCATTTTTGCTGTCCATGCCTGTCCGGTTCCCATGCTTATCTTGCAACAAACCTGTCAAATCTAATCAGCGTGCAATTCTATCTATGTTATTTTTGTGGTGATTGGGTGCATCTAAGATGCCCCCAAGGGCTAACTATCGCAGATTATGAAGAACTCCAGAGTTCTGATGAGCCATGGTGATGTTTTCAATGTAACCAAACTAATTTTCCTTTCAATCACTATGAAAAAGATACCGAACTTCTGCTTAATATGCTAGGTGCCAAATATGACTACAGTGCATATGTAAATGCAAACATACCTGTAAACCCATTCAAGCTAAATACTTCTAACCAGGGCAATGAATACACATATTTCTTTGAAACAGATATTGATGAAGGTATGAATTTTCCACTTTGTGACTATATACTTAAGAAAGAATTTAATGATAATATTATCAAGAGTACTGACGCTATCGCCTTCTCAACAATTCTTATTAACATTAGATCGCTGCTAAAAAATTTTGATAAATTTAATAACTTTATGGATTCTAGCTCACATGAATTTAGTGTCATAGAAATTACTGAGACATGGTTGAAACCCGACTCACCACTGGACTTAATTAATATGCAAAATTACAAATTCATTGAAAAACACAGGCCCACTAAAAAAAGGTGGTGGTGTAGGCATCTACATAAAGGACAGTTTACAGTATAATTTGAGAGATGATCTGTCAATGAATGAAGAATTTATTGAAACTATTTTTATTGAAATTCCCAATGAAAAAAAAAGAAAATAAACTTGTCTGTGTCACATACAGACCTGGAAGTGACAACGACAGATTTATGAAATCATTTGGAATTTTTTTTAAATACCATACAAAATGAAAAGAAATCCACTTATATATTAGGTGACTTTATTATTGATTTGCTAAAATAACATAGCTTCTACACTCACGACCTAATAAATTTATTTAAAATATCTGCCTTTTATCCATTTATAACGAAGCCAACAAGAATTACAGAATTCTCGCCTACTGTTATTGTCAACATCATCTCAAATAATGCTGTAAGTGTTAAGAATCAATCAGGTATTTTTGCTGTAGATATTTCAGACCACTTACATATATTCTATATAGAAAACGAAAACAAAGAGGAAAATCATTTGTAAAAGAAGTAGTAACTTGTAGGGATTTCAAAAAGGAAAATATAGAAATATTCAAAAACAATATGGCTAACATAAACTGGAACCAGGTAATTGAATCACAGTCATGTGAAGATGCCTACTACACCTTCCACACTATATGCTCTAACATCGATGAATCTGCCTTTTCTCTTAAAAATATTAAGAAATTTAAACAACATCTTACTAAACCCTGGATTACAAGAGGATTGATAGCTGCCTGCCTGCCACAAGAAAAACAAGTTATATCTGAATTTTAGTAAATATCTGACAAAGTATAATGACTCACAGTTCAAGAAATATAGAAATAGGCTAAATCAGATAATTAAGACAGCAAAAATAAATTATTTTCATAATAAATTTGATGAACAAAAAATAATAAAAAGGAAACATGGAAACTGATAAAATCAGTACTAAATAAGAAAAAACAATACTGAAGCATCACGGTTTATTTATAATAATACAGTCATTAACGACAAAAAAGAAATAGCAGACAAATTTAATGAGTATTTTACTAACATTGGTCCTAATTTATCACAAAAAATTCTACCCAGCTCGAACATACATGTAAAGGACTTTCTAACAGGTAGCTATCAACACTCTATTTTCTTAAATCCAACAGATACTCACGAAATCTACAAAATACTAATGCAAATTAACACAGCTAAAAGTGCTGGAATCGATAATTTCAAATGGAAAATTTGTAAACACTGTGTAACAGAAATACTAACACCATTGGACCACATCTGCAATCTCTCACTTACACAGGGAGTATTTTCATCAAGATTAATGGTTGCATGTGTGACATCCGTATATAAGGCTAAAGATGCATCTTACTTTACTAATTATCAGCCAGTCTCGGTACTTCCACTTTTCTCAAAACTCCTAGAAAAGCTGTATTTCAGTAGAATTACCAAATATCTAAACAAAAACTCAATCATATATCCTTCTCAATATGGTTTCAGAGAAAAACACTCTACTATGCTTGCCATTGTGGATATGATTGAAAAGTTTGCTATTTGACAGTGCTTTGGTATTGATCTTGTGCTGATTTCTCCACACTCACCAGTTAGTGTTTTTACTTGTTTTTTGCATCTGATTTGTTTGTTTTTGTTTTGTTATTTCCTGCCTTCTTTGGTCCAATGTTGTTGGTGGTTATTGTGTTTTCATTGTAACACATAGTGTATTGAGGTGTCGTATAGTTATGCACATCTGCATTTTCGTCGCTTAGCACTGAGTATTAGTTTGAGAGCTGTATTTGTATTGTGTGCTGATTGAACTAGTTTATTTTCTCCATGGTGTAACCTGGAAATAACAACAATCCTACGATTCTGAGGTGGTATTCAAATAGAATAATAATAGAATCTTTAACTATTTAAACAAACAATCTATCAATCTCAGTATGGTTTCAGAGAAAAAGACTCCACAATGCTTGACATTGTGGACATGATAGAACAAATCTAGGAGTCACTAGAAAAAAAGCACACATGCGAAGTATATTCTTGGATCTTTCCAAATCATTTGACACCATTGATTATGCAACATTATAAAAACATTTTCACATCATGGCATAAGAGGCGTCGCTTCGGAGTAGATTCAAAATTACTTGACTGATAGGACACAATGTGTGCAATTCAATGGGGCTATCTCAAAAAATAAAAAATTAGTCTGCTATGTACCTCAAGGTTCCATTCTTGGACCCCTGTTGTTCTTATTGTATATGAATGATCTACCTAATGCCAGTAACCTACCATCACTAATATTATTTGCAGACAATACCAATGCTGTTGCTGCCTATGACAGTAAGAGACTCCGATTGAATTAGTTGCAAAATACTCACCGACCTCCATGTGCACCTGACTGAAATTGAGATACTGGAATCGCCACCACCATGGCAGTCATATTCTAAGTCAGCTGAAGTTCAAGTTCAAGTTCAAGTCCAAGATTATTTATTTTGATATAGAATATACATTTACAGTTTCACAACAGGTAGTCCACCAAAGACAGAGCCTATGTGGCGGTGGACCCTACATATAACATATAACAACAATATAGGACATGAGAATACTGAATACATAAGGTTAACATGTTATAGTCCTATATATACATATAGTTAACTGTCTCGCTGCCAAGCCTCTGCAGTCTACATTTTCCATGGAGCCTAACTCAGGGTATGCTGAGTACCTCTAAAACTATTTGACCGAACGTTGTCGGTGGCTAAGCCACAAGCAACTTTCAGTCAAATTTTTTCAAAATACTCAGCCAATCCAGAGTCATTGCCAATTGGAATTATTGTCCACTGGCTTCCAGCAGTCCAACAGTTAATAGACGTATGACAATTTACATTTTTACAGGGAAAGACATGACAGACGGATGTGTGCTTATCTTGCTTAGGTTAATAATTCTATATTACATATTCTTATTATCAATGACAAAGTATTAATTTTTGATTTTTGATTTTTTAGGCTGTGATGGTAGAGGTAGTTGTTTGGTAGTTACCATTATGACAGATATTATTATTATTATTATTATTATTATTATTATTATTATTATTATTATTATTATTTGTTCTGGTGACTGGGTGCAAGTATGAGAAATAGCATGCCATGATGGTGAGTGTTTTCCAGAGTCTAGTAGGTTTCTATAATCTTCTTTTTGATATTCTGCTTAAAGTACTGTAGCTTTATGATGTCTGTGCGTGTGCTTGTGTCTGTATTATTCCATAACTGAATTGCTTTGTATGAGGGTTTTTGTTGTGCTGCTTTTGTTTGGTGGTGTGTTGAATGGAGGTTATTTCTTGTGCTTGTGTTGTGAGGATGCAATTGTGTATTGAGCATAAACATGTTAGATAAGGATGCAGGTAAGTTGCCATTGTGGAAGTCCCTTAAGATTGTGTATGGTTGGAGCCCTCCAATGTCCTCAAGTTTTAAGACCTTTTCTGATTTAAAGATATCCTGGCCACCTGCTGTTTGTGAAAATAGTTTAATAGATTGCTTTTGCAGAGATTTTAGTTTTTTTAGTCTAGCTTGGGATGTATTAGTCCAGATAGCATTGCAGTAGGTGATGTGAGGAAGTATCATTGTGCAGTACAGGTTTTCAATAATATTAGGTGTTAGATAGGGCTTCAGTCTGCGAATGATGCCAATGCTTTTTGCTACCCTGGTAGTAATAATTTCAATATGCTTCTCCCATGTTAAATTTTTGTCCAGATATACTCCTAAAAACTTAGCATATTGTGCTTCTTGACTTATCTGGTTGTCGATATAGAGGTTTGGGAGAGCTATTTCTTTTAGTTTCTTAGATTTTGTTAATAGTATATAATTAGTTTTTGATACATTTAAGGACAATTTGTTTACTTTAAACCAGTCTATTAATTTCGCCATTTCATTATTGACATTTTTGTATAGAATTTCTATTTCCTTGTGGCTGCAGAAAGCATTTGTGTCGTCTGCAAAAAGTATTAGTGAGAGATGTTTGCAGACTTTGGATATGTCATTCATATATAGGAGAAACAGCAGGGGCCCAAGAACTGAACCTTGGGGAACACCACAAACTATATTTTTGTATTCAGAGATAGCCCCATTGAATTGTACACACTGTTCCCTGGTAACTCTGTATCCAGTTCAATGCAGTACCTCTTATTCCATAGTATGCAAGCTTTTGCAGTAAAATTGTATGATCAATTGTATCGAAGGCTTTAGAAAGATCCAAGAATACACCTAGCGTATGTTCATTATTCTCAAGGGAGGTTGATAATTTTTCTATCATATCCACAATGGCAAGCATAGTAGAGTGTTTTTCTCTGAAACCATATTGAGAAGGATATATGATTGAGCTTTTGTTTAGATATTTAGTAATTCTACTAAAATACAGCTTTTCTAAGAGTTTTGAACATGCCCATAGCTATAGGGCGGATTGGGTATGAGTCTGCTGGCTGTTATGGTATTCATTTCTCCTTCCAATACTATTTTGTCCAGTCTCTTTGAGACGAGATTGGTGAACAACTCAGTGCGGTCTGATGGTAATTTCATGCAGAATTTATCATCAGACAGTTGTCTAATGGCCTCAGTTATGTAATCCTCGCAGGTTTGCACAACTGTGGCCTCGTCTTTGTCGGCTTTTTTCTGACGACAGAGTGGTCAGTTTGTAGTTTAACAAGGTCTTTCTGTTCTCGTGTGGAGAGGTTATTATAGGAAATTCTGCTATGTACATGTTTGCTGAATTTAAACCTGATTGCCTTGAAGAAGGATTCAAAGGCGATGTCTAGAATAGGTGGTGGCATGGCGGTTTTCTCCCGTGAAAACTTCTTATCCAATAGTAAATGGAAAAGTGTCTTTGTGGAATCCAGTTTTTTGGTGGGTGTTCGGAGGAGAGCATAATGGGGGTTGGGGTGGGGGGGCGGGGGTGGGTGGTGGTGGGGTGAAGTAGTGTAGCGGGCATTCGTCTGATGAATGCTTGGAGGTCAGCTTAGAGGGAGCCCATGTTGGGTTCATATACAATGGGGCTGAAGGTCAAACCTTTGTTTAAGACACTTATTGTGTCTGTATTGAGGTCTTTATTTGTAAAGTTAAAGACAAGTGAGGATTGGTACATTTGAAGGTTTGTATTAGATGTAACCACACTGTTATTGTTACAATTGGTGGTGGACACATCTTAGTGTTGTGTTGTTTGTGCTAATGTGCTGGCGGATGTGGCTGATATAGTCATGTTCTGTTGGCCCTCAGTGTGGAGATCATCTGGTACATTTCTGCAATGGCATCTGAGCTATTGGTTCCCATCAGCGGACATGGTGGCCTGTTGTAGTCCGTGTGGTGGGCTAGCATCTGTCTTCCTTGGCGGCGTTGCTGTTGTGCCTGCCTGTATGGCTGCCTCCTATAACGTTGGGCATCGTTGCCATGTGCTATGGAGGTGCCCTGGGCCCTCTGGATTTTAGGGTGGTACTTAGGTCTGCATTGTTTCGGGCCTTCGTGGTGTCAATACCTTTCTTGGCTTCTCTTGTGATGGCAGGATCAGTGGCTTCTGTGAACGCCCTTTTGTAGCCTGTTGTTTCACGATATAACACTGCCAGTTTGTTTGCAGTGTGAGTGCCCAGCAGTTTAGTCAGTCTATGGCTAAAGTCCGCGTGGAGGTTGGTCCACCTCTTGGAGCTTCTCATGCTGGAATTCCAACCTGGATTCCCTGCACGAGGAGTTACGCCATAATTTGTGTGTGTTAAGACACTCGGATGGGATCCTTGGTTTGGTGTAACCAGGGGCATCTCTCAAGGGCTTCTGGTGGCTGGTAGAAGGGAGGGCCTCCTTGAGCTCCTCAATCCTTCTTCGTTTTCTCTCCCTGACTGGGAGTGGCGGCTGTGGGTCTACTGGAGTGGAACCAGTGGGTTTGTTGGCACTGATAGTTGTCTCTGAATTTGCGTCTGTGACATCCGTCTTCGATGGCTCTCTCAGTAGCTCTATGTCTATGGAATCAATAGTTAGCCCTGATATAGACAGCATGACTATCTCAGTCTCTGGGACTTTAAGGTTGCTACTAGCAGAATTCATGTCGATCTTCAAACAGGATAATAACTACATGTTGAGAACTATAGTAACGTTTTTTAAGCCTGATGCCTGATTACAAATGGTCTCTTCTTCAAAGAGTCTGAATGGTCTTGGCCTTGTTTGTAGGCTCCTTTTATACCCTTTTTGGCAGCGGGATCGTGGCGGCCTGTGGTGGTGGCGTAGGTGGGTGTGCGCATGCGTGTGTACATGCCCAGTGGGTGTGTTGCGGGGGGGGGGGCGGGGGGGCAGCTTGGCAGCTTTGGCGGCTTGGCAGCACAAGAACAGAAAGCCCTAGTTAAACTACAAACTGACCACTCAGTCATCATAAAAACGGGCACAAAGGCCAGGCCACAGTTGTGCAAACCCACGCGGATTACATAACTGAGGCCATTAGACAACTATCTGATGACAAATTCTACATCAGCAGCCTCATATACAACTTGCCAAAAAACTGCCATGTTCTCTCTCCTACAAAAAGTACACAAAGAGAAGAAAAATCGCACCACCCCTGGCAGACCTATCATCAGTGGCAATACTTGACCGACAGAGCTGATTAGAAGCTTCGTGGATGAGCACATCAAAGTGCATGCCACATGGATCAAATCATATGTGAAAGATACCACTGATTTTACCAACAAGGTAGAAGAGTTTGGGGCCACCAAAAAAAGAATCTTTACTAGTAACCCTGGACGTCACTTCCTTATACACCAATATACCCAACAATGAAGGGCTCCATGCAGTGGCCAAACACTGCATAAAACATGGCGTCCCGGGCACTCTCTCCATCAGAAACCTTTTGAATCTGTTGAAGCTAGTCCTAGAATGCAACAACTTCGAATTCAATGGCGATAGCTACCTACAAATAGGTGGTACAGCCGTGGGTAGCAAAGCTGCTTGCACATGCGCATGCATCCTCATGGCAGATTTAGAAGAAAAACTTCTATCCACCAACCAGCTCTATATGTTCGCTACATAGATGACATATTCATGATCTGGTAACACAGTCCCACAGCCCTAACAGAATTTGTCACCCATATGAATTCCAGTCACCAGAGCATAAAATTCACGATTGAAAGTTCCAGAGAGAAAGTTTCCTTTTTGGACACCATGGTCCAAAACACAGATGAACAACCAATCAAGTTTGACCTGTTTACATACAGATATTTGCACTAGACCTCCGCGCATCCCTCAACATGCAAGGATGCCAGCCCGTATGGACAATTTCTAAGGCTAAGGAGACTATGCACGGATATCATGGACTATGACAGAAATAGTAACTCTCTGGAACAATACTGCCTGGCCAGGGGATACCCATCCAAGATCTTCGTAGCATCAAAAGCGAAGGCCAGAGAAAAAGATTGCGCCTTCCTCCTGAAACTCCAACCCCCACCCCATACCACCAATAACACACCCACAAAACCACATTTAGAGCAATATTTGTCTGCGAATTTACATACATGGGCACTTTGCTAAAAAGTGATAAACAAATACTGGCCAATCCCTCAGCCCAGTCAAAGGTGCAAGGATGCTTTCCCAGAAAAAATACACTGGTTATCGAAGGAATAAGACCATTAAGGACCACATAGTCTGTGCCAGACTTCCTGACACAAATGACATCAACCACCCACTTCGCAACCCCTTCACAAAATGCAAGACCACGAATTGCATCATCTGCAACAACATGGAGAAAGCAACGTTCTTCAAAAGTCACGACACCGGCTTGTTCTATAGATGCAAGATCATAGCCAGACATATAATATCATCTGCCTGCTGAATTACAAACTCTGCCACAAACAATATGTGGGGGAAACACTGAGACCATTCAAAACTAGGATACAGGAGCACCTCCGATCCATAGCAAATTTCCACAGAAATGAAAGTTATGATACTCCAGTTTCACGCCATTTCAACAAGCACAATCACACAAGAGCACATATGAGTTACCGCATTATACAGGTCCTCTCCTCCAACCCATCAGACCCTGAATCAACACCATGGAGGAGATCAACAGAATCATACTTGATTCACCAACTCCACACCACAGAACCATCAGGTATCAACCTAGCAGGGGTGAAAACTCACCTTTTCATGCACGTCTCGGGCCCCAACCCGACACATATGATGTCCGAATGTGGCACTTGTCATAAAAGTTATGCAGACACGTGCAGCCTGAAGCGTCAACAGACATCACCCATGAGCGCCCACAAATGGACGTGTGCATCCTACAAGCTTCCAGCATACCTGCCTTTCAAGAGACTGGAATACCTCAGGAAGCATCTATGGAGGACCTACGCTACGGAAAGGGCGAAATGTCTTGCAGATCCCTGCTTATCTCTGTGGAGATAGCCAAGGGGGAGTAAGACTCGTTCACCCGAGCCCCGTATCAAGACCACTAGAAAACACTTTCTTGACACCAGACCAGGACCCCCATTCACCAGATGCACGGACACCACGAACCGTTTCACAAGTCGAACTGCCAGTGGAGGTGAGTGCACTATTGAAACCATATGTGCAGGGATACACGATCCCAAAGTGTTGAGGGCAACGAACACTACAGGCGAACTTACCACTAGACGATGTGCTAGCCGGCCTCCTGGATGCCGCCGGTCCTTCCATTGCAACACTAGGAAGTCCATCCATGGACAAGATGACACAGGGTAGTGGGACCCCTTCAAGCAGTTAGAGCTCTGTGTCCCTTGTCTTACCATCGCTGCCAGCAAACCCGTTGCCGTCGTTCAGGAGCCATATCTTTGGCGAGGTGTTTGACACTTGCGCTTTAAGCAAGATGGCCACCCCGCCATACAAAAAGATAATGCTTGGGAAAATCCAGGAACTGGAAGCGACTTTCCACAGAAGCATCACAGACATCCTCAATACTTCCAGCATTAAAGCCAGCACTTGTGGATAGTTTAACACCAACTGCCACATGTGCTATTGCAGTTTGAAGCACTGTGTTTTCAAGAATAGTCCAGGAGCCAGGACCAGCAAAATAATTTTCGTGCAACACCCACTACACATTTGTTTTGTCACGTTTGGCTGTTTGGGGGTGTGTGTGTTTGTCTCTGGATCATTGCTATCTCTAATGTACAGTAGATTTCTGGCAGCAACAATGTATGACAGTCTATTTGCTATAAGGGGGTGGGGGTGGCCGCTGAGGAGCAAATCTAAAAAAATGTGCTGATTTCATTTTTTCGCTCCTAAAGTCAAGATCACCAAAACAAATGTTCTTAACATGTTGATATGCGATAAGTTTTTGTATTGCTGCTCCAATAGTTCAAGTTTCCGACTACAGAATGTGAATTTCATAAAGAAAATACACAAAATTCCATGAAAATTGCCATGATTGTTTTTATTTTCAGCTGTAATCATTCAAATCGTGCATTTCAATGAACTGGTAGTTGACAAATGCAGTTAGTCTGTTTGTTCCCTCTAATTATTTTATAGAAATACAAACAATTTTGACATTCTTTGATTTAAGCAAGAGATATCCGCATTTTTCTACCCCTACATCCATTACAGACTTAGTAACCATTTCCTGAACCAGTTTGCCAAATTACCAATAATTTTCACTCTATAACACCATCCATGATGTGACATGCGTCTTAGGCGTATGACTATGCGTTCATAAAATGTTTATGTGTTGAAATAAATTTTATTTTAGCACATTGTTGTTTTAACATTCCACACCCTGTATTTTTGTATTTTACAGATATATGAGCATAGAAGCCAGAGGAGAACAAACTTGAGGCATGGTTCAGGCAGGAGAAGTGCACCATATAGACAGGGATTATCAGGGCACACCACAGAGAGTGATGTTCAACTGTGTAGTGCTATAATGCGGTCAATATGCACAGTGAAAATTACTATTTTAATAATATGCTATAGTGCGGTCTGAACACGTCCTTGACAGTGAAAAGCAACCACTATTTATTATGCTACTGTATGTCATTGTGACAATCTTGATAGTGATAAGCAGCTGTATTCTGCTTTCGTGTTGTGGTATCACAATATAGACAACAGCGTTTAATGAATCCCATGTATTCTGCTATAGTGTCATGGTATCACTATATAGACAACAGCGTTTAATGAATCCCATGTATTCTGCTATAGTGTCATGGTATCACATGGTATCACATTTATATATATATATATATATATATATATATATATATATATATATATATATATATATATATATATATATATATATATATATATATATATATATATATATATATATATATACACCTGTGCAAAAGTTAAGCACCACCCTATTTTTACGCACATGCGAGGGTATATTCATGTGCTATGAAGAAAGCAATAGCATAAACATTTATGTACCCATCCATCTTAGTGCAAGAGGTAATAATGCAACTAGAGGAATGCTGATTATGATGGTGGGGGAACACTGTATGTTTTTGTTTGAACTTGAAAACGAGGCCTGAATATGGTTACGTTGACACAACTGACAACTATTGCCCTACAGTTGACACACGTGGCTAGATTGTCATTAATGGTGTCTGAAAACGAAGTTTAACATCTGTGCACGAGTTTGAGACTGTCATTATTAATACCGGGTATATCCACCTTGTGCCTGGATGGTGGCCTGGACACGACGTCTCATGCTGGTCACCAACCGACTGATAGGCCATTGTGGTATTCGTTGCCATTCAAGATGGAGTGCGTCTGTTAATTCATGTAGGTTCTGCACAGGAGGATCCCTCCTTCTCACCATGTTTCCCAGAATGTCCCAGATATGCTCAATAGGGTTCATGTCAGGGCTCCTTGCTGGCCATGGTAGGGTTTCGATGGCATTCTGGTGGAGGTATTCATGCACAGCTCTAGCACGATGTGGTCGGGCGTTGTCATCCATGAATATAGGGTGGGTTCCAGGTGCATGATTTACAAAATGAGGGACCACAACTCTATCCAGTATGGAATCTTGATATCTTTGTCCATTTAGTGTTCCAGGTACAGTCAACAGATCCAGCTTACAATCAAATGAGATGCACCCCCATATCATAACGGAACCTCCACCAAATGGAACTTCTTCCATGATGTTACGTTGGTCGTACGCCGTGCGTCTGGACCTCCATACACGAGTTCGACCATCTGTGGCATGAAGCAGGAACCGACTTTCATCGGACCAGTGTACCCGTCTCCAGGATCTCATGTTCCAGTGTCTTCTTTCGTTGCACCACCTCAGACGCTCCTCTTTGTGGTGTGCAGTGAGGAGAGGACGTCTGACAGGTCTCCTAGCTTTCATGCCAGCAGCATACAGTCTCCTTTTGACAGTAGACATTGACACTCTATTGCACGTTTCCCATTGCTGGCTGAGCACTCTGCTGTTGGTGAATGGAGATCTCCTAACAAGGCGTACTAGGGCTCGATCATCACGGGCAGTAGTCTTCTTCGGTCTTCCAGATCTAGGCCTGTCCTTCACCTCGTTAGTTTGCCCATGTTTTGCAATCAAACGACTGATTACAGTATGGTTAATGTTCAGCTGTCTGCCAATCTCTCTGCATGACATACCAGTGGTATGCATGCCTATGATTTGCCATTTCACACGATCACTTAACCTTCGTCTTGCCATAGCGGTTCACAATCAAGAGCTAATTCTCTCTGTACAAATAAACCACGGTCATGAACACAAAATTCCTAATCTTGTCGCCTAAATCTGTATGTAATGTTCTACACCTCAAACTGGACTTTTACATAACTGAACACGTGTGCTGTTTCCCGCCACGCACGGACATCAAGCGGCGTGAAGTCATGCATGCATGTGCATTTCGTACTTGGAATTATGTCAGCTAACGCGGGGACAAAAAGTATGGCAGCCTAGTTGTACCATCATGTTTCTACGTTCTATTGTTTTTGCTGGTGCTTAACTTTTGCACAGGTGTATATATATATATATATATATATATATATATATATATATATATATATATATATATATATATATATATATATATATATATATATATATATATATATATATATATATATATATATATATATATATATATATATATATATATTCCAAGAAAAGGTTTTCTGGTCAAAGGTGTCAATGGATGGTAAAAGGAATGTCACTGTGAACTATCTTTAATATCTGGTGAACATAATGAAAAAAAAGAAAAACCATAAAAATTATCAAACATGGACAAAAACCATCAAAATGATGAAAAACAAACAAACAGAAATTGGCAAAAACAGCAGAAAAAAATGTCAAAATCAGTCAAAGAGGACCAAGAATTGCCAAAAATTATGAAAAATGGTCAAAACGCATTAAAATGGAAGAAATTACCAAAAATGACAGAAATGGGGAAAATGTGTCCAAATCGGTTAAAAAGGACCAAAATGCTAAAAATCAATAAAAATAACCCGATAAAGATGGGGGAAATTTGTCAAAATTTGTCAAGATTTGTCAAGATTTGTCAAAAAGGGACCAAAATGGTCAAAACCATAAAAATAAATAACCAGTGGTAATAAATTGCAAAAATCGGTCAAAAAGGACAAAAATAGTTAAAACAATCGAAAATGATCCAAAAGACCCAAAAATAGTAACGATTATCAAACACGGACAAAAACCACCAGGTATAATAAAAATGATCAAAAACGAAAAAAATCTCAAAACAGCAGAAAAATGGCGAAATCAGTCAAAAGGACCCAGAATTGTTAAACTGATGAAAAATGGTCAAAAGCATCAGAAATGGAAAAAATGTCCAAAAATGACAGAAATGGGAAATGCCCTGTAAGTGGTGCTTGGAATACACCTTCCGTATCCTCTGCGTGTCGTAAGAGGCGACTAAAGGAGGTAAGGGTGAGGTAACCCTGACAGAAACCTCGAGTGCTGAAGACGGAGGTTCCAGGCCGCACGGCGCACTCTAATAAACCATGGATCCACACACTTAACGTTTATGCTCATGTCGATAGTCACTTACAGGACTGGCGGTATGACCAGCAAACGAAAAGAAGAAGAAGAAGAAGAAGAAGAAGAAGAAGAAGAAGAAGAAGAAGACAGAAATGGGAAAAATTGCTCCAAATCGGTGAAAAGAGACCAAAATGGTAAAAGGCAATAAAAAATGACGAAAACGGGAAAAAAATGGTCAAAATCGCTCAAAAAGGTCCAAAGTTGGCCAAAAATAATAGGAAATGGACAAAACCCCTAGTAGTAGTCAAAGTGATAAAAATTACAAAAATGATGAAAACCAAAAAAATTTGTCAAAAACAGCAGAAAAGTGGCGAAAATCAATCAGAAAGGATCAAGAATTGTCAAAATGTTGAAAAATAATCAAAAAGCATTAGAAATAGAAAAATGCCCAAAAATGACAGAGATGGGAAAAATGGACCAAATCGGTCAAAAAAGTCCAAAATAGGAAATGGACAAAAACCCTAAAAATAATCAAAGTGATAAAAACGACAAAAAATGATGCAAAGTAATAAAAGCTGTCAAAAAACAGCAAAAAAGTGGCGAAAATCAGTCAAAAAAGACCAAGAATTGTCAAAAGTGATGAGAAATGGTAAAAAGCAAGATTACTTGGTGATTGCAAGCATATATATTACACTGAATTAATTTCTAGCTGGAAGTTGTTATTGCCTTTTAGCTGTCAATGACTGTCGGCCATCTTGGTACTACCAAGAACTACATGATTATGCTTAAGCATCAAATTTAACCCTTTTACTCCTGAATTATAAGGATTACTTCCATTAATCCTTTGGCATAAGTCAGTACCATTAACCTATTTACTGCTGAATGACCACTCATTGAATTACAAGTCTCGATTAAACCATTTACTGCTGAATTACAGGTGTCAATTAACACTTTTACTGCTGAATGACAAGGCTAAATTAACCCTTTTACTGCTGAATTACAGTACTCAAATAACCCTTTTACTTCTGAATTGCAAGTTTTAATTAACCCTTCTACTGCTGAATATCATGTGTCAATTACCTCTTTCACTGCTGAATTCTTCTATTAACCCTTTTAATACTAAATTGCAAATCTTGATTAACTCATTTACTGTTGAATTAGTATTTTTTACCCTTATTGGACTTTACCGATTTTGATCAATTTGTTTAGCGTTTCTGATAGTTTTGATTGTTTTGGTAGTTTTTGTACCAGTTTTTATGATTCTTGATAATTTTGTATCCTTTGACACCATTTTTTGTCATTTTTAACTGATCTTAACTATTTTTTTTTAATTTAACCGATTTTGGCCATTGTTTTTATCAGTTTCATCGTTTTTGATAATTTTTTAAAACATTTTTGTTTTTGTCCGTTTTTGTTTATTTTTGGCCAATTATGGACCTTTTGTACCAATTTACTTTTGACCGATTTCGGCCATTTCTGATAATTCTTTCTCATATATATCACTTTGACTACTTTTTTTTGGGCTTTTTGTCCATTTCTTATTATTATTTGCCAATTTTGGACCTTTTTGAACAATTTAGAAAAAAATTTCCCGTTTTTGTCATGTTTTTTTTGCCATTTTGGTCCTTGTTGACAGATTTTTGTAATTTGTTACCATTTTGGTTATTCTTTTTGTAGTGTTTTACCATTTTTGGTCCCTTTCTGACTGATTTTGATAAATTCTTACTGTTTCTGTCGTTTTCGGTAATCTTTTCTATTTTTTATGCTTTTTTACCATTTTTCATCATTTTTTTACAATTCTTGGTCTTTTTGACTGATTTTCGCCACTTTTCTGCAGTTTTTGACAAATTTTTTTCACTTTTCATCACTTTTTGTAATTTTTATCACCTTGACTATTTTTTTTAGGGTTTTTGTCCATTTCTTTTCTTTTTTTTGCCAGTTTTGGACTTTTTTGACCGATTTGGACCAATTTTTTCCATTTCTGTCATTTTCGGGCATTTTTTTCCATTTCTAATGCTTTTTGGTAATTTTTCAGCATGTTGACAATTCTTGATCCTTTTTTGACTGATTTTGGCCACTTTTCTGCTGTTTTTTTACAATTCTTTTCGTTCTTCATCTTTTTTTGTAATTTTTATTGCTTTGACTAATTTTTTAGGGTTTTTTGTCCATTTCTTATTATTTTTGGCCAATTTTGGACCTTCTTGAGTGATTTTGATTTTTTCCTGTTTTCGTCATTTTTTATTGCTGTTTACCATTTTGGTCCTTTTGACAGATTTGGCCCAATTTTTCCCATTTCTGTCATTTTTGGCAATTTCTTTCCATTTCTGATGCTTTTGACCATTTTTCATCAGCTTGACAGTTCTGGGTCCTTTTTGACTGATTTTTGCCATTTTTCTGCTGCTTTTGACATCTTCTTTCATTTTTTATCATTTTTATTATATCTGGTGGTTTTTGTCCGTATCACCATTTTTGTGTCTTTTGGATAATTTTTTACTGTTTTACCTATTTTGGTCCTTTTTGACTGATTTTTGCAATCCTGTACCACTTTGGTTATTTTTTTTATAGTTTTTGACCATTTTGGTCCCTTTCTGACCGATTTTGAAATTTTCCTCTGTTCTGTCATTTTTTGAATGCTTTTTACCATTTTGGTAATTTTTCCCATTTCTGTCGTTTTTGGTCATCTCTTCCATTTCTAATGTGCTTTGACAATTTTTCATAATTCATCTTTTCTGTCGTTTTTGACAATTTCTGTTTGTTTGTTTTTACCAATTTAATGGTTTTTGTCCATGTTTGATAATTTTTATGGTTTTTGGTCTTTTTTCAATGTGTTCACCAGATATTAAAAATAGTTGACAGTGAGATTCCTTGTACCATCCAATGACACCTTTGACTAGAAACCTTTTCTTGGAACCCGTGAGGTTAGTCCTCTAACCTCTAGTTATTATTATTATTATTATTTTTATTATTATTATTATTATTATTATTATTATTATTATTATTATTAGGCTTCCATAGGACCGCTTGGAACCCTTTAGAAATTGTACTGATTCTTGTTATTATTATTATTATTATTATTATTATTATTATTATTATTATTATTATTATTATTATTATTATTATTATTATTATTCCTTTTCCACCATCTTCTTCTTCAGAACCACAAGGTCAGCGGTTTTTAAATGTAGTTCACCATGTGCAGGGATGTCCACAGATGAGGGTTTGAAAGAATCGAGGTGATCTGTCAATAAACGGCTGAGATATGAGCATGCAAAATTACTACATAACGTATAGCAAATACAGGTGTTCCTTAATAGAGAGGTCAGATATGTTACAGTTTCCACCACCAGTAAATTTATGGTGACAACTTGATGATTACTTAGTGACAAGCGGATATATTACACTGAATTAATTTCTAGCTGAAAGTTGTTATTGCCCTTTAACTGTCAGTGACTGTCGGCCATCTTGGTACTACCAGGAACTACATGATTATGATTAAGCATCAGAATTAACCCTTTTACTCCTGAATTAATAGGATTACTGCCATTAATCCTTTGGCATATGTCAGTCCCATTAACCCATTTACTGCTGAATGACCACTCATTGAATTACATGTCTCGAGTAACGCTTTTACTGGTGAATTACAAGTTTCAATTAACCCTTTTACTGCTGAATAACAAGTTTCAATTAACCCTTTTACTGCTGAATAACATGTGTCAATTAACCATTTTACTGCTGTATTACAGAGATCAACTAAGCCTTTTACTGCTGAATTACAAGTCTCAATTAACACTTCTACTACCGAATTACAAGTCTCAATTAACCATTTTACTGTTGAATCACAAGGCTAAATTAACCCTTTTACCGCTAAATTACAGTACTCAATTAACCTTTTATGCCTGAATTACAAGTTACAAGAAATAAGTAATTTCTTCCATTTTTAATGTGCTTTGACCATTTTTCATAATTTTTGGCAATTCTTGACAATTTCTGTTTGTTTTTTTACCATTTTGATGGTTTTTGACCATGTTTGATAATGTTCATGTTTTTTGGTCTTTTTTCAATGTGGTCACCAGATATTAAAAATAGTTGACAGTGAAATTCCTTTTATCATCCAATGGCACCTTTGTCCAGAAACCTTTTCTTGGAACCTGTTAGGTTAGTCCTCTAACCTCTAGTCATTATTATTATTATTATTATTATTATTATTATTATTATTATTATTATTATTATTATTATTATTATTATTATTATTGTTATTCCTTTTCCTCCAGCTTATTCTTAAGAACCACATTGTCAGCCTTTTTTAAATGTGGTTCCCCATGTGCAGGCATGTCCACAGATGAGGGTTTGAAAGAATCAAGGCCATCCGTCCATAAACGGCTGATATATGAGCGCACCAAGTTACTACATAACATATAGCAAATAGAGTTGTTCCTTAATAGATAGGTTAGATATGTTACAGTTTCCGCAGTCGAGTAAATTTATGGTGACAAGTTGATGATTACTTGGTGATTACAAGTGGATATATTACACTGAATTAATTTCTAGCTGGAAGTAGTTATTGCCTTCTAAATGTTGGTGACTGTCTTCTACCAAGAACTACATGATTATAATTAACCATCAAAATTAACCCTTTTACTCCTTAATTATAAGGATTACTTCCATTAATCCTTTGGCATAAGTCAGTCCCATTAACCTATTTACTGCTGAATGACCACTCTTTGAATTACAAGTCTCGATTAACCCTTTTACTGCTGAATTACAAGTTTCAATTAACCCTTTTATTGCTGAATAACATGTGTCAATTAAACCGTTTACTGCTGTAATACAAGGCTCAATTAACCCTTTTACTGCTGAATTACAAGTCTCAATTAACACATTTAATGCTGAATTAGTATTTTTTTGCCCTTAATAGACTTTTTTTACCATTTTTTATGCTTTTTTTTTATCATTTGACACCATTTTTGGTAATTTTTTACCGATCTTAACCATGTTTTTAAAAACCGATGTTGGCCATTGTTTTTATCAGTTTCATCGTTTCTGATAATTTTTTACAACTTTCTTTACATTTTTGTCCGTATTTGATTATTTTTTGCCAATTTTGTACCTTTTTTACCAATTTTAACAGGTTTTGACAGATTTCGGTCATTTCTGATAGTTTTCTCGTTTTTATCACTTTTTTTTAGTGTTTCTGTCCATTTCTTATTGTTTTTTTGCCAATGTTGGACCTTTTGACCTATTTTGACAATTTTTTCCCCATTTTCGTCAATTTCAATTGCTTTTATACAATTTTGGTCCTTTTTGACTGATTTGGACCAATTTTTCCCATTTCTGTCATGTTAGGTCATTTATTTCCATTTCTGATGCTTTTGACCATTTTTCATCATTTTGACAATTCTGGGTCATTTTTTACTGATTTTCGCCATTTTTCCGCCATTTCTGACAATTATTTTTTTGCTTCTGATCATTTTAATAATTTTTTTATGGTTCCTGTCGGTTTTTGATAATTTTTACCATTTTTTGGTTCTTTTGGGTCATTTTTTTTATTGTTTTAGCTATATTGGTCCTTTCTGACCGATTTTTTGCAATTTTTTGCTATTTGGTTATTTTTTATAGTTTTTTACCATTTTGGCTCCTTTCTGACCGATTTTGACAATTTTTACAATTTCTGTCTATTTTGATAATTTTTTTTAATTTTGTGATGCTGTTTGACCATTTTTCATCCTTTTTGACAATTTTAGGTCCTTTTTGACCGATTTTCACCACTTTTCTGCTTTTTGATAAATTTTCTCATTTTCCATCATTTTTTCCGTTTTTATCATTTTGACTACATTTTTGTGTTTTTATTTCTTATTATTTTTTTACCAATTTTGGACCTCTTTGACCGATCTTGACAAATTTTTTCTGTTTTCATCGTTTTTTACCACTTTGGTCCTTCTTGACTGATTTTGAGAAATCTTAAAAATTTCTGTCTTTTTTGGTAATTTCTTCCATTTTTAATGTGTTTTGACAATTTTTCGGTCATTTAAATAATTTTTGGCAATTCTTGGTCCTCTTTGACTGATTTTCACCTTTTTTCGGCTGTTTCTGACAATTCTGTTTTATATATATATATATATATATATATATATATATATATATATATATATATATATATATATATATATATATATATATATATATATATATCATTTTGATGGTTTTTAACCATGTTTGATAATTTTTAAGGTTTTTGGTCTTTTGCATTATGTTCACCAGATATTAAAAATAGTCCACAGTGACATTCTTTTTACCCTCCAATGACACCTTTGACCAGAAACCTTTTCTTGGAACCCATGAGGTTAGTCCTCTAAAACCCATGAGGTTAGTCCTCTTACCTCTAGTTGTTGTTATTATTATTATTATTATTATTATTATTATTATTATTATTATTATTATTATTATTTTTATTATTATTATTATTATTATTATTATTATTCAACCTGGGCATGTATGCAATAATGATGAAATATGTAATAAGGATAACAAAAATAATGGTAATACTACTGGATAATAATAATGCTGCACAAGATGAGTGGTCTGCCCCATCCCACCCTCTAACCCACCCTTTTATGTAAATGTCAATTGTAATAAGTCATGTCTCCACACGTAATTTGTTTAAATATCAAAATAATCCATGTATGGTGTATGGTATAGTATACTATGTTGGATGTAACATAAAATACATAAATGCTATATGCATACACATAATATTATAATAGCTGTTATATGTCAAGGGTCCACCACATGATAGGCATTGCATTGGGTGGATGCCTGTTCCGAACAGTTAAATTATTTATTTATATGGAAATAAAGAATCTTGAATCTTGAGTTACTGGTTGCTACAATAGTATGGTTCAATGTAAGTTTAATTGGATAATGATCAGAAACATTGCTGTGTAAGTTAGCAAGAATTGACTTACTACTATATGAAGTTTGTGTACTTGGAATACATAGGAAATAATCTAGTTCTGTATGTATATTATATCCTTTAAACATTATATCATCCTTTTCACCGAATCCTGGTGACAATTACTACGCAAATGGTCACTCAATACACACACGATTCCTTTCTCGATCTCATATCGAAGGAGATTTTGTAAGACAAGAAAATCTAATCTTTAAGCAGTCTATGTTGAAATTGATATTCAGCTAGCCATTAATAAAGCAAAACAGTGACACGTCCCATTGTATAAACAAGTAAAATGGGACCCACTGAAAGAAGACATCAAGGATATTCAGGACAAAATCACCCAAGAAGACCAAAGTGGAAAAGAAGTCAACTCCCTGTGGAACACTTTAAAAAAAGGTCTAACTGAATCAATAGCCAGCCATATTCCACACAAAACAGCAAAGGCAATGAACAACTGCCCCTGCATAACACCAAAACATAAATCACTCATGACGTGACCGGAAAAATAAAAATCTGGTCATGCAAAACATTCAAACCAACACAAATCGGTCAAGCATCATATGCAGAGTGATACCCACCAAGCTTGTTGATCCTACATTGCAGACATCATCACCACACCTGAGCTATACAGCCCAAATGATCAGCCCCATCACCAAACGTTTCTGGTAATGTATAAAACAATGTAAGTCAAAGAATGGAGGCATATCACAACTAAAGCAACATGGGAAACTAGAGTCAGGAGGCTACAAGAAAGCTAACATCCTGAACCAGCACTTCGAGTCTGCATTCAGCGGCACTTGCAACATAAGCTGAAATGAATTCTAGCAACACTACTTCATGCCACACCACCATTACTCGCCTGCCAATGACATACACATCACACAGGCAGGGGCAGAAAAACTACTATCAATACTCAATGCTCACAAACCCGCTGACCCTGACAATTGATAACTTCGATAAAGTTTGTCATAGTCTCCTAATACATAAACTCAGCTACTACGGTATAAGGGAGAAAACAAATGCCTGAAGTGAAGACTTCCTATCTGACCGAACCCAGACCATTCTGGTTGATGTGGAAAGATTTTTACCAGCAAATGTTCAAACTGAAGTGCCACAAGGCTCAGTCCTGGGACCATGCCTCTTCCTCTTCTATCTAATGACATTCAGCAAGGCCTTGCATCAAAGGGCAGACTCTTTGCTGATGATACAGTCATCTATCTGACAGTGAAATATACATCAATTGTTGGCGAAATGCTCAGCTCCCTAGAATGGTAAAGTCTACAAGCTCATCGGGAAGCTGCAATGTTTTGCAAAATCAGCAACCTAGTTGGTGTAAACATGAAAAGCTACCTGGTGAAGCCATGCCACCACATGACACGCACACAATTCATAGCCTACCAAATCCTGCACAGTAGAACATCATACTGGCAAGCAATCTTCTTCCGAAGAACTGCCAGCAATTGGAATACCTGCCAGAAGAGACTGTCACCAGCATGTCACTAAGTGCTTTCAAGGCTCTAGTTACCAAAGACTAAGCATATGAGCACTGTATTTAATCAGCACATGTACATGCTTTTCGGCACCCTGCTTTTAACTTGGCACATGCACACACCTGGCATAATATTCATCAAGTTGACGGTATGTGGATGAAGAAAACGAAAAAGAAAAATAAGAAGAAAAAGACATGAATGAATGCCTAGACTGCCAGTCTGGTGCTCCTCTCGACAGCTAGAATATCCGAACACAACAACAATGCCTGCCGTTTTAGGTAAACCCAGTTACCAACAGGTGGAATATTCAAACAAGAAGAAGAAGACGCTCCTGCTGGGTCTGACTGCATCACTGACTATACTCTACCAAACAGGTCACTCTTTATACAAAAATTGTTTGCGCCTTGTGATACTTAACGGATACACGTATTATTACTACTTGTGAAATCTCGCAAAGCAAGCTTTGGTTGGACACATCGGAAGGAACATGTGATTCTACCTTCAGGAAATATCCAGAATTAAATAGCCATACTAACTGTACTCCCTGTGGAGGTTCGTCTGAAGACCATCACACTGTTCGAGAGATGGGATTTACTGCAAAAGGAACAAAACACATGGCAAAGAGAAGTACAAAAGCAGCACCCCTATTACTCTATGGTGAACAGCTCTGTAATACAAAGGAAGATACACATCTCGGAATAGTTAGAACATCAGATGCCAGTAACAAACGCACAATAGAGGCTAAAATTGGATCCTCAAGAAAGGCAGCATATTCACTCATGGGAGCATGCCTACATGGAGTAAATGGTTTGAACCCATTAACCTCAAAACAGCTCTATGACATCTATGTGACCCCGTTCTTCTACATGGTCTTGAGGGACTTATACTCACTCAGACTGAACTTGAAAAGCTGGAGAATTTCTATCGGTCACAGCTGAAAGCAATTCAGCATCTGCCAGTTCAACTGCAAATACAGCTGTCTACATACTCTTAGGGACCCGACCACGTGAGGGAGAGCTGCACAAAAGAATACTAAGCTTCTTCATACAAATGCTACATCGTCAAAATTCTGTTGAAAGACAGGTTCTAGAAAGGCAACTGGCTGTGAAACTACCATCATCTAATAGCTGGACTGTAAAGCTAAAGAAAAGCATTCAGCAGTATGAACTACCTTCTGCATACTCCCTTCTAGCAAACACCCCTCCTAAGGCAACATGGAAGAAGACAGTCACGTCAAATGTAAACAACTACTGGGAAAACAAACTAAAGGACGAAGCTGCAAATAAAAGCACTCTGCAGTACTTGAACGTGGATACCTATAAGATCTGTGTACCACACATAGCATGGAGAAGCTGCGAGACAGATAAAACCTCAGTCTACAAAGCTACAGTGAAAGTAAGACTACTCGTGCATCTCTTCGGAGGCCCAACAAGGAACAGAGGTGGAGCAGTAAAATGTCAGTTATGCAGCCATCACAGAGACGATCTGCAGCACTTCCTTATCGACTGCCAAGAGCTAGAGCACGTCAGACAGCCATATCTCATTAAAAAAATATGAAAACTACTAAAGCGACTCAACATCAGCATGAACAGTGAGCACTATATGCAGGCTATTCTAGATGCTAGCAAGCTATCAGACACCAATCTAGAAACATGTAAAACATTATCAAGAGAACTCTGCTGCAGTCTGCACTTAAAACGTTCATCACTTGTGAACACATTATCTGTTGGAACTCTGTTAACCCATTAAAATCAGTCTAAAAAAACTCTACTGAACTACATATGATAAATCCTGCGGTTTGAACATTGACATTCGACGAAAATCCAATAGTCAATTCCTTCTATATACCTATCACAATGTGTACAGTTAGTCTGATATGTACAGTTAAAGTTATAATATAATAGGAACTACTCCGTCTCTGAATATTCGATAGGCGGTATCTACACAACAAGAAGAAGAAGAAAAAGAGCTAAATTAAAAAATTTCTTTATTTTTTAAAACAATATTTATATTTTCCACAGCTAAACATTGACCTCTTCATATTTAATGGTATACTAGTGTAGCAGATTGTAAAAACAACTAGTTATATCGAACTATATAAATTGCTAAAAGATCTTAAAATTAAAATGAAACCGGTTTTCGATAACGTTATTTGGGGTAAAATGGGGGTAAATGATTCATGATTCAAGATTATTTATTCAATAGCAAAATATATATAAGTCATGGATTCAACTAGGTTTGTCCTCCGAAGTCAATGCCTATTGTATTGGCAGACACCTTACCCATGTATATCGTCCAGTAAGGTGTTTACTGTTTTCGATGGGTCATGTGATTTCGAGGGCACATACCTTTGACATTCTCACATGCTCGTCGCTTAGGTGATGTAAACAAATCATGTGTCTTTAAATAAATACACTATTTTTACACCATATTTGTCAATTTTAAAAAGATGCACGTAGATCAAGTGATTATTTTATGCATTTTAATGTCAGCAGGGTTGGGTTTTGGACAGTCCAAAACTAACTTTGAGCAGACATTGTCCAAAACCTGTCTAAAACCTGTCTTAAACGGTTTAAACCAGTCCAAAACTGTCCAAAACTATGTTGGACATATCACCATACTCTTATGCATCATAATCCTATTAAAAAATAACAAGAAATCAGAGATTGCATCAAAAGCACTATATTAAACAAATCCATTTATTATATGAGTTATTATTACATTTTTATCAAATACATACAATTAAAACTTAAAAGGCGTAATTAGGTTTAATTAGTAGTCCAAATCAGTCAGCCCTCTCAACATCCTGTAGCAAAACATTATCTTTGACGCTTTCTCTACTCCAAGCCTATTACGGATTTTAGTGTGGATATAGCTAAAATTGCTAAAAACTCTCTCAATCGATGCTGATGATGCTGGTGCTTCAAGCAGCTGAATAGCCATATCAATAAAATCACCTGGCACACCTAGTGTTTTCAAGGCCTTCCACCATGTCACTGAAGGCACTTGAACTGCAGCATCACAGAAATATGATGCAGGAAATGGGCTGCTTTTAGCCTGGTATGCAATAAATGTTGCTATAAAGCTAGGGTTCTTAGCTATTATCCAATTGTTCACTTCTTCAAACTGTTTTGCTACCAGCATCTCGCCCTGAAACTTTGGATGTAATGTGTATGCGACAAGATGCTCTGGCAGGATTGCCTTGCTGAAACGTGCTAACAGAGTTTTCTTGTGTGGTTCTAGCAGAGTGTTGTTTAGTAATTCAAGCCAAACATGGCATGCATCGGCTAGTGTTGATGTGTCACTCTGACATGTGTCAATTGCTATTGAAATTGGCCGAAGTTGTTCGGCTAAGTCTCTTGCATTTCTAAACAGGTTAAAGTCCATTATCTTCTTGACAATAGAATTATCTATTTCTCCTTCATGGTCTTGTACAATTTTCATGAAATGTGGACGGTTGTGAATGAAGGAGTCAATACACACGAGTTGACTCTTCCATCTAGTGTCACAAGGAAGCTGTGGCTTAACACTACCAATACATTCCGAGAGCCAGGATAGTGGCTTGTGGTGATTCCTGAAATATTTTTGAATCTCAACTACATGCTTAATTAGCGTATCCGGTGTTATGTCTTGCCCTAGTAAGTTTAGCCAGTGTGCAGAACAGCCATAGACAATAAGATCATTGTCATCAGCCTTCAAACCATCACGCATTTTTTCCATGTTCTTTGCATTATCTGTGACAATGCTCTTAACTGTACAGTTGTATTTTGTCTTAGCATATTGTATTGTCTCTTGACACTTCACCTTACAGTTTTCAGCACTTTTAGTCATAGAACCAGTGTCAAAGCTGTTTAGGAAGAAGCTCTTTCCTTCTACTTGCAAGCAGGATGCTATGATAGGTTCATTGTGAATGTTACTCCACCCATCCTCCACTAATGTTGCTGTCTTGCCATCAAGAATCACCTTCATATCCTCTGTCACCTGATCATGCACAGCATCTAGAAGCTTTCCACCAATCAGTTTACGTGAAGGGGGTTTATATCCTGGGCGTAGCATACTAACAACTTTTATGAACTGCGGATGTTCAGCCATTGAAAATGGAAGGTTACAAGCATAAAACAACCTCGCAACTTCTATATCTATTGCTGACTTCATCGCTGAGGTGGTAGTGATACAATGTCGGCTCAGATCGGATTGAATTGAGAATTGAACTGGACAGGTTGATGAGGGTGGTGCTGATTGTGATGGCAATTCTTCTCTTAGTCGCTTTGTGCATGGTGCAGCTGATGGTTTGTCCAGCTGAAACAAAGAAAAGGGATATTACATGTGCTATATAAGCCAGATGTAGATATACACCCTACCTGGTCCAAGCCATTTGGGGACAAGATATGATAATCTATTTAAAAATTTACATTGAAATGACTGGCATTGCAACAAAATCAGTCATTCCTATGTTGAATTTTAAAAAGTAATTAATTTTATGTCATAATTCAATACATTTAAAATTTGGAATGGATAGAGTTAGAGATAGACCACCCTTCTGTCAAATAAATGCATGTTTTTATTTATTTTCAAAACTTTGGGACTTGCTGAATATTAGTTTGACTGTTTGCATCAGTCTATCTGAAGGGTGTTAGTGTGCTATGCCAAATTGTTTTCATAATATTACTGTAGTAAAGGTATTCAGGCAAGAGTATTTCTGAAAACCCTGGGTTGCAGAAAGTATAGGGTTAAGCAGATCATTGTGTGTTATTTCTAATCTTAAGCCAGCGCCCTCACAGGCCAATTATCACACCTATACCATTGAATTGTAAAGAGGCTCAGCATGTGATTGTGGTTATCAGAGATTATCATACCTGGCTCTATTACTAGCATGGCAAAGAGAATAATTAACTCGGGTATCTGAACTAAAGGTGAGACATCCTGTTGATAACCCCTATGCGGCCAAGACAATTACAGTGAATTGTAACCGTACCTACATTGTACATTATGACTTTTAAACACAACTTAGCACCAAATTTTGAAAATTTTTCACTGAAATGACTGGCTTAGTAAAAGCGGCAGTCATTTCACGAGTAAATTTGTTTTCCAGTCAAATTAGTTTCAAAATATTCTGCAGTTTTCCCGCATAGTGTCCTTGAAAATGATAGCTGAGGAATTCATCGGTGAAAGGGTTAAGGCATGTATTAGATATATTGGACTCCTAGCACTCCAATGTCAACAAAAAACATTTTTCAAATAAAATTAAAAGATAAACTGTTTTTTTATTTTCAACAAATTTGTCATCGCCCAACAAAATTGTTGAAAAATGAAAACCAGTTTCCTTGGTATAGTCACAATAAAATATAGAATTTTTAATTATTGACATTAGAGGGCAAGGGGTTAAGCATTAATTTTATTTACCTTCAAAATCTTGATGTCTTTGCTGATATGTGTGTCTGCACTGTCTGTATCAGCCTGTTCAACAGGACTTTCAGTAGACTTCTCATGCTTCTCATAGTGTATTTTCATCCTTGCTACCTTGTTGACAACTCTGTACTCACACTCTCTACACTTAGCCATTTGTTTGCCATTAATCTTAACTTCCAAAAAGTGCTTCCAAACTGGATCCTTAGGCCTACCACCTTTGAAATACATATTAACTATTTCAAATATCATCAACACATAAATATTCAGGACAACAGAAGAATTCAAAGATTAATGTAGCACAAGGATATCTTTTTACTAATTGTCTAATTGATATCTAGCATTAACTGAGGATAGATGAAAACATGAAGAACCTAATTTATATTCTATCAGCTTAATGCCTCAATCCCAAATTTGCATAAGATCTTATGTAAACATAGCTAATGTGTGTACTGAGTAGTGCATTCTAAAATAGCCTTAGAGAGCAAGGGTCATCAGTTAATTGTTGAAACAACATCTTAGCAGACTATATTTTCTCTATGAGTTTAAGATTCTTCCATAGGCCATGAACATTTTGCAAGAAATAGATTTAGACCCAGAGACAGTTCTCAATAATATAAACATCTAGCTGTACATAGGTAGTCTAATATGTTTACATTATTTATTAAATAGAGTTTCTGTGGGTTTAACACAACTGGTCGAAATATACAGAGTTAAAACATTTAAGACAAACAAAAGTTGAAAAAAATTAACCCATGGATTATAGAAAGAAGCAAATAAGACTCCTAATTTATTGAAATCATTATTATTATTATTATTATTATTATTATTATTATATAGCAATAAAGTATCCAAAAATACATGTAGATAACCATCCATCAATATGTACATGTACCTGTATGTGTCTAAATGCTATATAGTTGTTTTAAGAAAATGACATTTCAGAAAAATATTTTTTATACCAATATTTTAGGTTTTGGACAGTTTTGGACAATTTAAGGTGTCCAAAACCTATTTTGGGTGGACGGTTTAAACCATGGTTTAAACCGCGATTTAAACCACTAGTGTCCAAAACTTGCCAACCCTGAATGTCAGTGTAGTGAAAAACATGTATTTCCACTATTACTTTTTTTACCCATGATAAAAATACTGATAACTTGTAAGGAAATGATACAAATCAATCCAGTTTTTGCGTCCAACGACATCTGCCAGTTACGGTTCTGACTAGTATATCAGATCCATTGCCATAACAATAATTTGGGTCATTCCATATAAGGACCAAAATTTTTGAAATCCGTCAAGTCATAGTTTCAGATTTCCTTCAAACTTTGTCAGAGTAAGCATATGTATGTATTAACAGGAAATTCCAAGTATTATAGTGAAAGGTCAAATACTTTTTGAAAACTGGCCTATCCAATACCCCCTGCCTAAAATTGACCAAAATTTGTAACAAAATTTCTATGTTTGAGGCTTCATATCTCACCGACTACAGTGCTCACAATACTAGGTCTTTTTATTTTAACAGTCTGGTCACCATAGTTCGAGAAAATCACAAGCATTTTGTGCTGACCTGTTTTAGGCATGTATTAGGGGTCGTCAAAAATGCCAAAAAATTTGATTTTTCATATTTTAATCCAAATTTGGTGATGCCGTAAAATGTATTTGTATTTGGTTTACACAAATGATTTCTATCCTGTTAACTAGGTGAATGTTATATATATGGTCAATGGTTACAGGGCCAAAAGGTTCACTCTTACATTTGTTTCCTTTTAGAGCTATGGCAAATACAAAATCTGATATTTTTTCAAAAACTTGTATGATATTCGATTTTGGGGGGTTAATAATTTTAAAAGTATACACTCTAGAAGTATGAAACAAGAGATGTAGCGCATTTCCCTGCCTTATTAAAAGAAACAACCAGCATTTCCCTTTTACAAAATAGATAAACATGGATTTTAGAGATGTCAAAACCTTACTTTGTTAAAATTTGACATTTTTGTGTGTAAACTACAAGTCATTATTCAACAACATTTTCAATGGGAATAACATATTGCCTGGAGAATATTTAAAAAACAATTTGACTATAAGTTGTTGCTGACTTAGCCATCAATAATTTTCAGTCAAATCATTTTCAAAATATACACCAGGTACAGAGTTTGTCCTGTAAGCTGGTCGAGCTGCAACAGCTCATCACTCAGTCTTGAGTTATCCAGTGTTAATAAAGACTGAGAGATTTCATATCTAGAGAAAATAACTCAACCTTCAGAGCTTTGTATATAATTAGGTCAATTGCTGTAATAGACATAGGTAGTGAGGTGATATTGATTAGTCACATGGTCTCAGTTTTTCTCGGAGATCTGCATGCAAGTATTGCTATCAACAAGAGTTCAGTCAAGCATTTTAAGTGATCAAGATTAGGCAGCATGACCAGTGAGTGTTTAATAATTACTGCTTTGAAACATTGACATTGTTGCTGATACACAAATGTTTAGATATTTACTTTAGAAATTTAATAATTCACTATACATTTTAATGATAAATTAGGCCTTTTAATTTGAAAAGTGTAAACTTTGACTAGGACACGTTGCACAATGGCTGAATTACCAGAGACATTTTGTTCAGTTGGACGTCTCACTAATGATAAATGTCATAAGTTTACGGATAAATGCTCTGTAAATGATGTTGTACAATTGACGGCCACAGATAAAACACTTGTTGCAATGAGAAGCGGCCAGAGTGAGGATAGTTTAGAAACAGTGTGCTGTTGCCACAAGAAACACTATCTGCATATATTCCCGATGATGAAGCAGAACACTTCATGTTGTGATCCCCTAAAAGTTCACAAAAAGCTTATTAAAAAGGGACTAGTTAATATAGATCAAGAAATTGTGGCATTAATACAGTCGAAAACTAGAGAGAGAAAACAACCTGGCCAAAAGATTTGCCATCATTGTTTGCAGAAAATTAATAACCTGACAGATTGTAGTGACAGTGAACCGGAATCAATGGCCATAGCAGATACTTTGTACAGTAATGCTGAATGCCTCAACTCTAGTTTCTCAGCAGTTGGAGTTTCTCCCCTAAAGAGTGTCCATTCAGAAAGGAAAGTATCATATGGTAAACGAAAAATCAAACAAATGGCAGAAGCAACAACAAGTCACGTGGCATCCCACCTAGGTTTTCCACCTAATAAATTAGTTGCTGACACCTCACAAACTGAATGTAGGGTTGGGCGATATTGCTCAAGGCATGACGATATCGGTATCTCATTAAAATACCGCGGTATCACGATATATCGTCATTTTGGGTGGGTGGGGGGGGTGTAAACATAGAATAACATGTATTTCAAATTGGTGGTGTCTGCAAGTTATTTTCATTAAATTTGTTACATTGAAACCGTAAATTGAGATCGCCATGATTGCCATTTCCGCATATTTAATACACGAAATTCCACACTTTGACACCCTTCAACACACAGTTTAAAGCAACGAATGTAATGCAACTAACCGTATTCATCACAAATAAGAAAAATAAAGGATTTTCTTCTGTTCTTGTGTTGTATTTTATGTTATCTTTACCTCACAAGATTGAGCAAGGAATACGCATTAACTTCATTGGGCAGAAAGGAATTCCGCAGAGCGGAATCTGATTGGCTGCCGTATCATACTTGAGCCAATCAGAATTCACACTGCAGAATTCCGACAGCTGTTATCACGCCCGCCGCTAGCATAGACGATGCAAATTAATAAAATAAAACTGCATGATTTTGAACGAGAACCAGCGTGAAGACTGGAAACAATTATATCAGATTTTATTTGGTCTGTAATATTTATACTAATTTGCCCCATTGTAGACCTATTCAAATTCGCTCAGTACTTAGCGGGTTTATCCATTAATCTCAAGGCGTAGCCGGGATGTGTGAAATTAACCCAGTTAACTCTGCAGCCAAGACTGCCACAACAGATAGAAGACTGGACATAATTAGGCCTAAATTCTTTATTTTAAGGACGTTACTCGAATAAATCCGTAATGTTATATGTGAAATGAATTTTGATCTGATTCATATAAAAATGCTAAATATATTGTATAAAGTTACATAAAAACGTATAACGGTAAAGCAAGAGATTAACTTCCCCTCACCCAACCTTCCAAGCTGTGGTATTGATAAGGGATTAAGTGTGTGTGGTTTCCTATCGACCTCAAAAGTTTTAAAGTTTAAATCTGTCATGGTCAGAAGAATGTTTAACCATGCAGATCAATGACTAATGGATAAATAGCTTGACCTATAGTAATGACGTCATCAGATCAAAATGTGGTTGTGCAAATGGTATTCCCCACTGGCTAATACTCAGAATGAGGCAAGAAAAAACATGGCGTCGTCTATTTATGTAATTATGAAAAGTGAACAACAAAGGATTATTTTGTACTTTAAATCATTTTATTAGCGCAAACAAACCATGAATTAAATGAACACAGATTATTTTGGAGTTTATTAAGTTTTTATTACCTTAGACAAAGACTGGATTATTACTTAAAGACTATTACTGGACCGAATAGAGGTAAGAGTATGACATTTCTATCTTAGTTATTTATATTATGCTCACAGTTAAAAGTGCAATATCGTGCTGTCGGTATTGACGATATTTATGATTTTTCGAAATTATGACGATTTCGGTATCGGTATTCGGTATATCGCGATATTGACGATAATATCGAAAAATCACCCAACCCTAACTGAATGTACATGTGATTCTAAGTTAGATGTGGACTACTTGGTATCGAACATGAATGAAAAACTGTCTGTGTCATCACGAAATCAAAAGATACAAGTATTGACTATTACACCTAAATCATGGTCGATAGATAAAACTGTTCAGGTTTTTCAGGCATGTGGTGTTACGCGTTATATGGTGAAACAAGCCAGACAACTTGCGCAGAATGATGGAATACTCGCTGATCGTGAAACCTTTAAAAGAAATAAGCTTGATCAGCATACACTAGATAGTGTTATTAACTACTACCAAGATGATACTGTATCTAGACTATTACCCGGGAAAAATGATTTTGTTACTATAAGAATTTGTGGTACCAAAGAACATAAGCAAAAACGGCTAATCCTGACAAATTTGAAGGAAGTACATGCTAATTTCAAAACAGAAACTGGACTTAAAATTGGTTTCTCTAAATTTGTTGAGTTAAGACCCAAATGGTGTGTAACTGTTTCTTCTAGCGGCAGCCACAATGTTTGTGTATGCGAAAAACACCAAAATGTAAAGTTTATGGTGGATGTTATCTCTGAAGACTATCATAACCTAATTGACAAATCTGTATGTGACAGTAGTTCTAGAAATTGCATGCTGCAACGATGTGAAAAGTGTCCAGGAACTGCATTTCTCAAAACTTACTTAGAGCAAGACCTTTACGAGCACATGGATGAGGATGACATCATTAAATTCAATGAATGGGTATCCACAGACCGAATTGAAATCATGCGCCGAGAAGTATCAGTTGAAGATTTTATTTCTATATTATGTCAACGGATCCAAGAATTAACACCACATTCCTTCATAGCGAAATCTCAAAGTGAATTCTTGAAAGCGTGCAAACATGATTTAGATGACACTACTGCCATTGTTGTTCTCGACTTTGCTGAAAATTACAGCATTATTGTGCAAGATTGTGTACAGGGATTTTATTGGAACAATTCTCAAGTCACGATACATCCTTTGGCATTTTATGTTAAGGCTTATGGAAAGTTGAATGAAGAAAATGTATGCTTCATCTCTGAGTGTCTGAAACACGAAACAAATACTGTGTACTGTTTTCAGGAGATTTTTACAAGATATTTGAAGGAAAAGTATCCCAATATTCATATAATTAAATACTTTAGTGATGGGTGTGCAGGACAATACAAGAACTTCAAAAACCTTATTAATGTCTGCCATCATTATTCAGATTTTGATATTAAGGCAGAATGGCATTTCTTTGCTACCAGCCATGGTAAAGGTGTTTGCGACGGTATCGGTGGCACAGTGAAGCGCTTAGCCGCAAGGGCTAGTCTGCAAACAGCGCTTATACGAAATGCTAGTGAATTGTATGAATTCAGCCAACAGAACATAAGCAAGATCAAGTTCTTCTTAGTTAGTAAAGATGAGATCCAGAGCCATCATACAATGTTGGAAGAGCGGTATCTCCTTGCCAAAACAGTGCAAGGAACCAGGTCATTCCATTCGTTTGTTCCAAATGACACTAACTCTATCACAGTAAAGCGAATTTCAACTGATGATGTTTCATACCCTCGGTCATTTTCTAACACACAACCTGGTATGTCATCAGAGATTCAGAATTTAAATATCCCTATGGAACTGTCTTTGAGTGACTATGTTGGTGCATTGTATGACAAAAATTGGTGGTTTGGCATAGTGTTAGAAATTAGTCTAGAAAATGAGGACTGTCTCATTTCGTTTATGAAGCCGCATGGACCAGCTCGATCCTTTAGTTGGCCAAGGCGCACAGACCAGTGCTGGGTTCCTTTTTGTGACATTCTAAGTAAGGTGTCAACACCATTGACAGCAACTGGCCGGCAGTACACTTTTCCACAAACTGATATCGACTTTATAAATGGACTATTTAAATAATTTGGAGGAGCGGTATATGCTGGATCATGTACCGTATCATCAATTATTGCTGAGGTATGTAGTATTATGTACTATCTCTTAATACTTTTATATTATATCATGTGTATTAACCAATGCCTGTCTCAGTTTATTAAATAATTCCATGAAATGGGTGACATTTAGGCATACTTTAGTATGAGAGATTACACATATTGGCCTGGTCGCAGTGTGTCAAAATTGTCTATAAATGGCCATAGAAGTCCATGTAGCTGTACTAATATGACCATAATATACCATTCAATGTCCACCTATGATGAAAAAGTATCTAAAATGCTAAAGTGGAGATATTTTAAACTTTTTAAAACAAATTAGATTGTCGCGAAAAATATCAAATTTTAACAGAGTCAGGTCTTTGGGTCTAGAAAATCGATGTTTATGTATTATATAACCAGGGAATGCTGATTGGTTCTTCTAATATAGCAGGAGAACTGGTTGTATCGCTTGTTTCATGCCTCTAGGCCCTATAATTTTAAAATTATTAACCCCCAAAAATGGAATATCGTACAAGTTTTACAAAAATATCACATTTCTAATATGCCATAGCTCCAAAAGGGAACAAATGTAAGAGTGCAAGTTTTAACCATGTAACTATTGACCATATATCTACCATTCACCAAAATAAAATAAAAATTGAAATGGGTTATTTTGACTTAATAGGCGATGAAGTTGGCCCTCTTTTGTGAACAGGGGTGGTGCATTGGGCCCCCAATGTTTTTTGATGAGCAAACCTTGCTGTTAGTCAGTAAATATTACTAAGCTAATATTAGCTCTAGTGAACTGGGTAGAAATCATTTAGTTACAGCAAGTATAATATACATTTTACTGTATCACCAAATTTTGTTGAAACAGGAAAATTAGCTGTTTTTAACGTTTTTGGTGACCCCTAAAACACACCCAAAACAAGTCAACACATATTGCTTGTTATTTTCCTCAAGTATGCTGACAAGAGCATTAGAATGAAAAGATCTAGTATTGTAAACAGTATATTGGATGAGATATGATGTCTCAAACATTGGATTTGTACTTGAAACTTTTGTCAATTTTAGCATAGGGGTCTTTGAGAGGGCATTTTTCAAAAAGTATTTCACATATCAGTTAAAAAATGGTCATGCTCAACTAAAACATCCATATGCTCACACTGAGAAAGTTTGAAGGAAATCCGTGACTATGAGTTGACGGGCATTGGTCCATCTTATACGGAATGACCCATTTATTTCTCCCGAAGCGTGGAACTGTCATGGGGGTGCTTATGTAGTTTCAGATCTAGATTGATTTTTCTCTACCCCCAATGGCGATTCAAACAGGCCCTAGTTACCACATACTATATCAATTTCAATCATTCTTTTTATATTTCCCTGTAGGCAAAACACTTTTGTTCATTTCAAATACCACATTTACCAATTTCCAAAAGAAAAAAATGAAAGATTTAAAACTCTTTTAATGTGTTGGCTGAAATTTGCTGCTACCCGGTTATCACGGAAAGGGGGAATATAATTGATCTGGATTTACAACTATAAATTAAGTTCTGTGTTTGTATCAGACTCATTTATGGCATGATTGTCGGTGACTGTCTCCGATGTGCTTTGCTCAAAGCATAAAAATTACATCAATTCACCGCCTCACTAGAGTTGAAATTACGCGATTACATCACCCACGAAACCACATGACGCAATACTGAGATTGCATCTGTAGGCCAGTTAGTGGATATTTATAAGTGGTAAGTTTATTTAAGTATTTATTTTTATGCATGTTATTTCAGTGAATGGTTGTTGGTTACGAAATTGTCAAAATTTGTTGATAAAATTCCTACTCTTATATTAAATCGGCGAAAATGTGCTTACACCCTCGAAAACATTATCCGATGATACATATATCTATTCTATATAAATAAATTGAACAACTATAAAGGAACCGGACAGTTAAGTAACAAACAATTAGGGCTGTGCGGTTTTGGTAAAACACAACTGGTGGCGGTGTTGGCCATGAAACCGGTTTTAACCGGATATCCAGTTTATGGCCTGGAAATATTTAAAGTTTTCATGAAAAAAAAGATTTGCAATACCGTGAAAATATACGGTTTTTAGCGATAAACTTAAATCTGTAACTATAGTATCCGATGCAATTTTAGAGGATAAAGTGAAATCATTACTTAAATTGCTTTAAAAGTTAAAACATTATAAAAAAGATTTTGCGCTTTTAAATTTATCGCAATGTCATTTCAAGTTTCGTTTCGTTCTTGTCGTCATAATCAATGCGATCTTTCCTGTAACGGTGCGGGAGGGTGAACATTTAATTCATTATCAAATTATTTGAAAATTATTTTTCTGCCTTCCATTCCCGTTTCGTTCTGCTTGCTTATTGTAGGTTTGTGCTTATTTATAGGCCAAGCCAGCCCCCGCCATCATGTGACAAGTGCCATAAGTTTGTGAAAGTTCTGTTTAAGGACCATGTCTGCTTTAGATGTTTTAATTGTAATCTTGATAATAGGTGTAACATTTGTGCAGTGTGGTCGTCCGATATGATGGTCAAGTTCCTTGCCCAGAAGGACTTGGCATGGTCTGACGCGGGGTCAGGCAGTCCGAAAGTAAATCGTGGAGCGTCCGTTTCGGGCCCTGGGGGGTGCTCAATGTCTGCAACCAGAAGTTGCGGAGATGGCACCGCTGGCGTGGTTTGGACCTGCTATGCAAGGCTTCTTGCATAGCGTCCTGCCTATGCTGGTGTCATCCCTGCTTCCAAAAGTTGTAGGGCAGTCTCTTCCCGTGCTTGGTACGGACCCTGTCCTTGGACAGGGTTCTGGACTGGCCACTGAGGGAGCCGTCTTGTATGGCTCCCTGGCAGTCCTGTCGGGCTCCGGCCTGATGGGTTCTGTCTCTGCGGCCACTTTTGGGTGGTCCAGTAGCGGTGGCCAGTCCGTCAGGCTCCAGTGTTTCCTCGTCTGGTGACTACTCTTTGGAGTCTGAAGATGAGGAGGCCGAGGAGGAGAGATTTCTGCGGCCTTTGATGCCACGGGTGGAGAGCATGGAGGTCGATTCCGTCCTGGACGTAGCCGCCCTCCATCTGGCTGGCTTGGTGCAAGCCAAGGCAGCGGCTCTGCCCGTGGTTGAGGCCACTCCGGTACCGGGCACCGGTCTTGTGCTGGTTGGTTTACCGACACGTTGACGGGTGTAGCTGGCCAGGCGTGGTACTCACCTATCTCGCCTGGTCCGGCGGTCAGGCATGGGGTGCCGTTGGCGCCCGTGCATGGCCACGGTTCCTCAACCGTTACGGGTCTGCACGGTTTTCCATGCGGGCCTACTCCATAGACTGGTGTTTTCCATGGGGTGGCGGCGGAACTGTATGGTACCCGAGTTCCTCGTGTATCAGCAATGGCTCCTAGCCGGGAGGCCGTTGCTGGTAAAGCTGTGTGCACGTCAATGGGTGACGTGTTCACGGGAGTGTCCTCTTCGGAGACAGACTGGTCGGAGGCTCTGGCTTGGCTATCCAGGGTGGACCCGTCTGTGGTTTCGACCATGGCCAAAGAGGATGCACCCCGTCCATCAGTTGCATCGATCAGGACGAGGATCTTGTCCGCAGCCCGCATCCAGTCTATTGGACTGGACCCAAGGTTTATGGAGTTGTTGGATGCTATTTATAGCAAACAGCTTCTGACCAAGGGCCAGCTTCCTGCGGCCTACAGGGAGGTGTGGGCGAGGTGTCGTATTCCACGGTGTGAATATGACAAATATGGTGTTGTTCCAGCGGTCACTGAGGATGATCGCTGGGTACTGGGAATCCAGAGTGCTGGAGCGGGTGGCCCCGCCCGGCGCTGGTGGATAAATCCCAGGTGCACCATGATGAAGTCCTGTCCGTATGCGTTGAGGGGGTGAGGGCAGCAATGAGTGCTGTCAATCATTCTTATCGCCTTCTTCAGTCGGTGTGGGCTGAAGCGGGGGAAGGCCACCCTGTGCCACCTGTGGCGCTATCGTCAAGGGTGCAGGCGTGAGTGACAAAGTCTAAGAGACCATATGCGTCTGGCTACCACCGTTAGGGAGCGTCTTCTTGGGACGCCCCTTACTGGCCCTAGCATCTTTGGTGGCCAAGCGCGGGCCATCTTAAAAGACACTGCCAACATCGCGCAGAATCGTTTAGCGGTGAATCTGCAGCTAGAACTGGTGCGACAGGCGCACACACTAGGGGCTGTTGCCAAACCACTAACCGGGCAATCTTCTAAGAAGCAGAAAAAGCATAAAAGTAAGGCGAGAACCAAGCCTAGTGATGCTTCTGTTTCTACTGGGTCTTCTCAGCCGCCTCCGGCGAAGAAGGCCAAGAAGGTTGTGGAGGCCCCTACCCACCCCAATGTGGCCACTGATTGCCCAAGAGGCGGGAAGGGTAAGTCCTCGAAGGGCGGAAAGAACTGAGCGGATCGTACCTGAGGGTACGAGGGCTCCCTTCGTATCTTCCTGGACTGCACCTGTGCGACAGTTAGACCGGCCAAGCCAAGACCAAAATGGTTCTCACTCTCTCTTGTCGAGAGAGGTGGGGAGCGAATCGCGAGCCAGACACCCGCATTAGGCATCAATGCGTCTATAGTGGGTGGAAGGGTCATGCATTTCGTCGAGGCTTGGCGAGGTGTGACGTCAGACAGTCTGGAACTGGGATGGTTATCCCAGGGGTACATGCCGGAGTGGACGGATTTTCCACCACAAAATCTGTCTTTGGCACCTGTCTGGACTCCCGTTCCAAGGGAACCAGACAAGTTAGAAGCCATTCAAAAACAAAGTGTCAGGTTTGCTTCTGAAGGGAGCAATAAAACCAGCAAACCAGATCACTCCAGGCTTCTATTCAAACATGTTCCTTGTCCCCAAGAGCACAGGGGGGGGGGGGGTGGAGACCCGTACTCAATCTCAGGCCATTAAATTGGTTTATCCATACACCTCGGTTTCAGATGGAAACGCCGACGTCGCTAATGGCAGGATTGAGGAAGGGAATGTGGTTTGTATCGATTGATCTGAAAGATGCATATTTCCACATTCCAATGAACAGGAGTTGTCACAGGTTTCTGAGATTTGCATTTCAGAATCAGGTGTGGGAGTTTGTAGTCCTCCCATTTGGTCTGTCGACAGCTCCACAGGTTTTCACCAGAGTGGTCCTTGCGCTGACAGCGCTTCACACCTACATAGACGATTGGCTTATCAAGTCAGACACGCCAGCCAAGTTAGAGGTGGATACTGCTCTGACTCTGAAGTAACTTTCAGGTGTAGGCTGGATAGTCAACAAGGAGAAAATCTGAGTTGACACCCACTCAACTGTTCGTTTATTTAGGGATGCGATTCGATCTCGAGGAGGGCAGGGCTTACCCGTCAGAGCCCAGAGTGGTGTCTCTGTTGGCCATCCTCAAGAGTTTTCGATTGGGAAACCACATTCAGACGAGGCGGTTTCTTCAGATGCTGGGCATGATGGTCTCCATGGAGCAGGTAATCCCGTACGCTGCTCTGATGCGAAGACCTATCAAGTTGTATCTGATGTCTCTGTGGAAACAGAGAACAGAGCCCCTGTCAAAGCTGGTGCCAGTTTTGGATCCATTAATGTCGCATCTTGTATGGTGGAAAAAGCTCCTAGTAGGTGTTTCGCTGCACTTACCCCACCCCCAGCTGTCCGTGTACACGGGCGCATCGCTGGAGGAATGGGGGGGGGGGGCCTGCCTGGGAGAACACCAGGTCTCGGGCACATGGACTCTCCAGGAGAGCCAGCTGCATATCAATCTGTTGGGAATGATGGTAGTGGAACTGGCGTTGGAAAGGCTTCTTCCAAAAAGTCAGGGGCAAGGCGATATTGATACGGTCGGACAACTCGACAGTAGTATCATACATAAATCGCCAACGCGGGACCAAGTCACCCACGCTATGTATGAAAGTGTGGCACTTGATTCAATGGTGCAGGTATTACTCTGTTGTTTTGAAAAGCAGCTCACATTCCGGGGTGATTGAACATTCTGGCGGATGCTTTATCTCGCAGACAGAGAATTCTGCTAACAGAATGGTCTCTCAACTCTCCAGTTCTTCACAGGATCGTCGAGCATTGGGGCAAACCCAACATGGACTTGTTCGCCACAAAGGAAAATGCTCAAATCATGACTTATGTCTCACCGATTCCAGATCCAAATGCCTTCGATACAGATGCTCTGGCGATAAGCTGGAGAGGGATGCACGCTTACGCGTACCCACACACCATTCTTATGCCGAAGATATTGGTGAAGATCAGGGAGGAACCGTGCCTGGTCCTGCTAATAGCCCCATTTTGGCCCAGCAGGGCGTGGTTCATGGATCTGCTGGTGGACAATCCAGTGCAGTTACCCGAGATTCCGAACATAATCTCCAAGGCCAAGGGATGCTTCCTACACGAGCGTCCCGAAATGTTCAAATTGACTGCGTGGATGTTATCAAACAATGCTCCACGTCGGAAGGTTTTTCTCGACAAGCTGCGAAATTCATCGCAGCTGCGAGAAGGAGGTCAACCTTCTAGTCATATAACAACAAGGTTAACAGATTTGCAAACTGGTGTGAAGGAAAGGGTATTGATACCTTTCAATCCACTATTCAGCAAATAGCAGACTTTCTCTGTGAGCTGTTCTTTTCAGGACTAGCTCCTGTCACAATTGCTGGATACAAGTCAGCTTTGGCATCAGTTATCCCTTGTCTAGCCAACAGGGATAGTCCAGAGGTGGCCCAGTTAAATGTGATGGTGAAGGGAATGAGCAATCTCCGACTGAGACAACCGGTAGTCATTCCAGCCTGGAGTCAATCCTTAGTGCTTAATGTACTGGCCAAGCACCCTTTCGAACCATTGCGTTCAGCTAGTCTAAAGCATTTGACTCTAAAGGCGGTCTTTCTATTGGCAGCTTCCTCAGCTAGAAGGCGCAGTGAGATCCATGCACTTTCAGCAGAGAGGGACCAATTTATTGTCTCCGGAGAGGGTTTGGGTCTGCTGCCAAGAGCAGAGTTTATGTCAAAGAATCAATCTTTGAAATATCCCGGCAAACCGATCATTATACCGAAACTAACTAAGTTTGATCGTGATGCCAGTGTCTGGTGCCCAGTCCGTGCTTTGACTAAGTACAAAAAATGGACAGACTCGTTACAGTTCTAGAATGTCCATGTTTATTGAAGTGTCTGGATACGGGTGTGTCGTATCGTTCATTTCTGTGGAGGTTTGATAGCGATCTCAGATGTTCTTGGATTCTGATTTTGAAGGTGCGTAGAGTTGCTCCTACATACTGTTTCTTACATTTGTTGCAAGTTAGTAGGTAGACGATGTTCCTCATTTGGCAGTTGCCTATGATTTTGGATCTGTATGTTAGGCCTGTGTGTGAGCTAGAGAAGAATCTTTTTTTTTGCATCCATTGGCAGATTTTACAGTTCTTAGTAGTGCATGCTTTTAGAGGATTTCTGTGTTGTACAGGGGCGTTATCTGATGGAAGTTTAGCCCTGACAATCATATCTTTGATTGGGTTTTTTTCTATAACCAAAGAGAGGAGGCTCTGGGAAGGCTTTTCTGCATTTGCTGCTGGCTTCCAAAATTGGCCAGAATTTCTTGATGGGTAAGTGAGCTTATGCCATGACGACCGTCCGTAGTCCGTCAACTTTTTCTTTAAATGCATTCTCAAGAACCTCTGGGCCGATTTCAATTATATTTGGCAGGAAGCATCCTTAGGGGATAGAGATTCAAGTTGTTGGATTTTGGCAAATTTTTAGGAATGTCTCCGAAACCGGTTCGGGGGGTTCGATTCAAAACTCATGAAATATCATCTAGGGCAGGAGTTGAACCAAGTTTCTTAAAAGGAACTTGATTGGCCAAATGGTTTGGTGGCCATGGCCATCTTGGATGGCCTAGTTTTCATGAAAACGACTTCTCCAGAACCGCTGAAGGAATCAGGTCGAAATGTGGGAGATATGTTTAGGGACCAAGGGCCATGAAAATTTGTTCAAGGGAACTTGATCCGTCAAACAACATTGCTGCCATTGGCCAATCAATATGTAGCGTGTTTGGCGGCCATATTGAATTTTTTTATTTGATGGATTTTGAGGCCGAAATTTGTTTTATGTATATTTTTGGGGTATTCTGAATTCAAATTTGCCATTTTCGAAACTGTTGGATGAATGGTTAGGCGGCCATCTTGGATCATTATCCCGCCAAAAGCGCCCATACTAAAGTAATAGGAAATTTAAAATGTCTTCTCGAGAACCACTGGGCCGCTTTCAGTTATATTTGGCAGGAACAATCCGTAGGTCATAGAGATTCAAGTTTGTTCAAACGAACCCGATCGGCCGATTTGGCCGGCGATCATCTTGGATTTTGGTAAATTTTTAGAAATATCTTCTCCAAAAACGTGTGGGGCATCAATTAAAAATTTGTGAAAGAAGATCTAGGGGAGAGCTGAACAATGTTTGTTCAAGTGATCTTGATTGGGCAAATAGTTTGGCGGCCATCTTTGATGACCTAATTTTTGCCAAAACAACTCCAGAACGGATAAATGGATCAAGCCGAAATTTGGCAGGTATGATTAGAGACTAAGGACCATTAAAGTTTCTTCATGGGAAGTTGATCCATAAAAAAACATGGCGCCATGGGGCAGTCAAAATGTAGCGTGGTTGGCGCCCATATTGGAATTTTTTATTTGATGGATTTTCAAGCCGAAATTGGTTTTATGTATGTTTTGTGGTATTCTGATTTCAAATTTGCCATTTTCTAAACTGTCGGATAAACGGTTTCGAGGCCATCTTAGATCGTTTTACCGCCAGAAGCTCCCGTACTAAAGCGATGTGAAAATTAATGTCTTCTCGAGTGAGACGATTTTAATTATATTTAGCAGGAACAATCCGTAGGGCATAGAGATTCAAGTTTGTTCAAACGAACCCGATCGGCCCATTTGGTCGGCGACCATCTTGGATTTTGGCCGATTTTTAGAAATATCTTTAAAAATCTTCTTTTCCGAAAGTATTTCAACAATCGATTCATAAGTCATGAAATATAATGTAGCGCAAGATCTGAACCAAGTTTGTTCAAGGGAACTTGATTGGCCAAATCGTTTGGCGACCATCTTGGATAACCTAGTTTTCGTGAAAACAACTTCCCCAGAACCACCGAATGAATTGGGCCCAAATTTTGGAGATGGCATTAGGGCCTAAGGATGATTAAAGTTTGTTCAAGGGAAGTTGATCCGTAAAAATACATGGCCGCACTGGACCAATCAAAATGTAGCGCCTTTGACTGCCATTTTGGATTTTATTATTTAATGACCTCACGCCAGAATTGGTTTTATGTAGGTTTTTGGCTCACCTGGTCTGAAAGGCCATGTGAGCTTATGCCATGGCGTCCGTCTGTAAGCTTTTCCTTTGAATGACTTGTTCTCAAGAACCACTGGCCCGATTTAAATTATATTTGGCAGGAAGCATCCTTAGGGCATAAACATCCATGTTTGCTCAAATGAAGCTGATCGGCCAATTTGGCCGGCGGTCATCTTGGATTTTGTCCGATTTTAGGAAACGTCTTTAAAAATCTCCGAAACCGCTAAGGGAATCGATTAAAAACTCATGAAACATCATCTAGGGAAAGAGGTAAGACAAGTTTGTTCAAGAAGACTTGATTGAGCAAATGGTTTGGTGGCCATCTTGGATGACCTAGTTTTCCCGAAAACAACTTTTCCAGAACCGCTGAAGGGATCGGGCTGAAATTTGGGAGTTACGATTAGGGACTACGGGCCATTAAAGTTTGTTCAAGGGAAGTTGATTCGTCAAAAAACATGGCCGCCGTGGTCCAATCAAAATATAGCGTGTTTGGCTGCTATATTGGATTTTTTTATTTGATGGATTTTGAGGCCGAAATTGGTTCTATATATGTTTTTGGGTATTCTGAGCTCAAATTTGCCATTTTCGAAACTGTCGGATAAACGGTTTGGTGGCTTCTTTCTTCTTCTTTTCGTTCGCTGATCATACCACCAGTCCTGTAAGTGACAATCGACATGATCATAAGCGTTAAGTGCGTGGATCCATGGTTTATTAGAGTGCGCTGTGCGGCCTGGAACCTCCGTCTTCAGCACTCGAGGTTTCTGTCAGGGTTACCTCACCCTTGCCTCCTTTAGTCGCCTCTTACGACACGCAGAGGATACGGAAGGTGTATTCTAAGCTCCACCTACAGGGCACGGTTTGGTGGCTATCTTGGGTTATTTTCCCCCTAGGCCTATACTAAAGCAATGAAAATGTTTTCTTCTTGAGAACTGCAAGGCCGATTTCAGTTATATTTGGCAGGAAGCATCCTCGTGGCATAGAGATCCAAGTTTGTTCAAATGGTCGGCGGCATCTTGGATTTTGGCCGATTTTAGGAAACGTCTTTAAAAATCTTCTTGGAAACCGCTTGGGGAATCAATTCAAAACTCATGAAACCTCATTTAGGGAAAGACGTAGGCCAAGTTTATTCAAGAAGACTTGATTTACTGAAAGGTTCAGTGGCCATCTTGGATGACCTAGTTTTCCCGAAAACAACTTATCCAGAACTGCTGAAGGGATCGCACAGAAATTTGGGAAATATGATTAACTTTGTTCAATGGAAGTTGATCCGTCAAAAAACATGGCCGCTGCAGGCCGATCAAAATGTAGCATGTTTGGTGGCCATATTGGATTTTTTTATTTGATGGATTTTGAGGCTTTTATATAATTATATTTGTGGATATTCTGATTTCATATTTGGCATATTTTAAACTGTCGGATAAACGGTTTGGCAGCCATCTTGGATCTTTTTCCTGCCAAAAACTCCCATGCTAAAGCAATGGGAAATTTAAGATGTCTTCTCGAGAGCCGCTGGACCGATTTCAAGTATATTTGGAAGGAAGCATTCTTAGGGCATAAAGGTCCATGTTTGTTCAAACAAAGCCGATCGGCCAATTTGGTTGGTGGCCATCTTGGATTTTTGTCGATTTTTTTTTAATGTCTAAAAATCTTATCCGAAACCGCTTGGGGATCAATTCAAACTGCATGAAATATCATCTAGGGCAAGAGCTGCACCAAGTTTGTTCAAGGGAACTTGATTGGCCAAATGGTTTGGTGGGGTTTGGCGACCATTTTGGATAACTATTTTTTGCCAAAAGATCTCCAGAACCACTAAATGGATTGGGCCACAATTTGGGACATATGATTAGTTTGTTCAAGGGAAGGGGCTATGTCAGAAACATGGCCGCAGTGGACCCAATCAAAATGTAGCGTGTTAGGCGGCCATAATGTCCACAACCTCATTTAAAAGACTACTAAACCACCCACCAACAATTTTGACAAAAATGCATAGTGCTCCAGGTGAGCGACACAGGCCCCTTAGGCCTCTTGTTGAGTATGCTGATTTCAAATTTACCTCTTTCGAAACTGTGGTATAAACGGTTTTTCGGCCATCTTGGATTGTTTTCCCGCCAAAAGCTCCCATACTAAAGCCATGGGAAACTAAAATGTCTTCTCGAGAACCACTGGACTGATTTTAAGTATATTTGTCAGAAAGTATTCAAAGGGCATAGAGATCCAGGTTTGTTCAAACAAAGCTGATTGGCCAAATTTGTTCTGCATGTGCACAATGCATGCATCTAACATTGTAATTTTCCTAGGGTAGCAAAATATCTACATGCCCATAAATTTACATTATAACATCATAGCATGTAAGCCAGACACCTACATGCATGGATTGCATGCCATGCACCCAGCAGCGGTCGAATTGCCCTGTTGCCCGGGGAAACCTGATTTTCTAAAGGGCAAATAAACTTTGACTGTTAATGGGTACATGGGGCAGCGATGATAAATACTCAGACTAATAGTATTATACTGTGTTTTTGATACCTACTGACTAACGCTTCATTTTAAGGCATTTATTTATTTAATTATTAGAGAGAGTAACCGGTATGCTTAATGCCATTTCTCAATAATTGTGGCCATTCTTCAGAATTTACTTTACAAAGTAATAGTGATTCTAATTTTCTTTGTCATTTAGCTTAACATATATGGGCAACCTTAATCTGCATTGGGCAACCTGAAAATGCATGAAATGGCATCATATGTTGCTCTGCGCGCAACTACATCTTTTCATTTATTTCTAACCCTGCCCAGGATTACAAATACACATGCACCAACCCTTTTTAACCTAACGTTAGTGTAAAAAAGACTTATTTCGGCCCATGGTTATATGAGTTATATAATTAAAATGGAAAAATTACGTCCTTATTTATCTTACATGTATCTTCCCTCGCAGCGCTTCAATAGCAGCCATACTTCTCCACAATGACATCTATTGTGAAGCTTCAGACGTTATCCGGTGCTCATAATGAAGCGCCTCCGTGCTACATTCTCCAGGTGGATGAGTTCAGATTTTTGCTGGATTGTGGATGGGATGAGATGTTTAATATGACTTATATCAAAGAATTGAAGAAGTGAGTATATAAATTAAAGCTTATAGGTCTATAACGTTTCTCGCACCAAGCATTCGTGTTATCATCCGCTTAACCCATTAATGGTCAAATTTGGTCAAGAAAGTTCAAATATCTGCATATTGAATGTCCATTTACAGGCCAAGAGAATACAATTTTTGAAATTTTATCACTGGAATGACAGTCATTCCAATGGTAAATTTTCAAAAAATTGTATCCTCTTGTCCTGTAAATTGACATTCCACAAGAGCATCTTCCATTATGTACAAAATATTCAAGAATATGTCTTATTTATATCCGAAAAAGTTGGTCCTGATCCAAGGATCTTCTTTCTTGCCAGCTGTATGAACCCTGATTTAAGTAAGTTGGTCTCGATGTTGATGACCGAGGCACTGCTAGCGGGGATGACATGGCCAGTGGATTCTGTGTGTTCTGCCACAGCGGAGTTAGAATTGATTTTAAGACTTTCTTTACCTCTGGTGCTGAGAGGCCTTTTTGTTTCGCGTATATATGTCCCCTCACATTCGATCTTGTAGATGACTCCAGAGCGTTCATCTGTGGTCAGTTTATCTTTGTGTTTTACTAATTGTGATCTTAACGTGTTGACGGGCTTGTGGTAAGTTTTGATGTGGTATTGTCTGAAGAGTCTGCTAAGGTGTTCTGATAGGCCTTGGATGTACGGAAGTCTGACTAGTGGAAGTTTTTTGACATCTGGTTGTTTATTACGAGGTGGGGGAGGTGGTTTCCTCATCCACGAAGTGTAATGTTCTTCTTTTTTGTCTGATGTTTCTGTGATGATGGAGTCTTCGCAGTGAAATAGGGTTCTGCCGACTGACCTTTTGTGTTCCAAATGGTGATTAGAGTGAAAATTTAGATATTGATCTGTGTGTGTGGGTTTTCTGTACATTGTAAGTTTGGTAGTTCCAGAATCACTGACATGTACCAAGACGTCCAGGAAGGCAATCTGGCCATCTTCTTCGACTACATTGTCTTATTTAGTTTTTTGGAAACATGATACCTTATTTCTGATCTGTACTCACGTCACATGCTAGTACAGCTTTGAAATAACGTAACATTCTTCCAAAACAAAATAAAACGTACTGTTGAATATGAACATAATTGGATTGTGAGGCATGCTTCCAATACAGTTATGTTCAAAATATTCAACAGAACATATCTTACATCATGTTTTAGTTTGTACTACCTAACACGTTTCGGTTTTTGTTTTTGAAACATTGCAGAGAAATGATGAAAACAATCCTGATTGTACTTGTACCTTTAATTTGTTGCTAACAATTTTGATAAAGTTTGCAGTTATACTGTAAGTTTTTAACATTTTAATAAATTACTCGGGCATGTCCAAAGATCGAATAAAAAGATTTCCAAATCCGATTTAATAAATAAATATATTGTACTTGTTTGACATTGTCAGTATGTTTTTTATGGATTGGTCTGAGCTCTTGGTCGTGAAGTGCCATAGTGATAAACAAGTGAAACACTAGTGTCGTGACATGTGACTTTGTCACAAGTTTGAATGACAGACATATCAATCTACTAGTTGCGAGACAATGTTAAAAGTAAAGCGTAACATTGTAAGAAAATGTCTATAGTCAATGTAACAATAAGCAATAGTATCTTATGTGACAAATTGAATCTCAAACTCATTACAATTTTGTATCAAATTTATCACACTTGCTTAGAACTGACTAATTTAGAACTCCCTCAAGTTCATCCCACCTGAGATCTCACTTAGGTGACATTAATGTTGGCTCCAAAAGGCACACCTTGTAGTAGTCCGGGAGCCAATTTTCAAAAGGGGTCTAGAAGAATGGTTTCGTAGCACACCCAGTATTCAGAAGGTTTGTCTCTATATTATGCTAGACCGATGTCTTGGGTATGTTCTGAGCCGTGTTGTACAAGAAAATTGTCGTATCACTAACCCGTGAGAAGCCCATTTACAATAGGTGTTGAATGTAGTTTTCAGACAATTTTCAAAGTGGTAAATTTTTCACAAACTTAAGCGCATGTTATATCAATACAATCTTAACCAAAATGGAAAGGAGTGATCGTATATCGCAGATTTATACATAATCAACCTCGTTTAAGACACCCATATGTTGCTTTGTACATATTGGGGCACTTAGGTCTTCTTGTGACTAGCAATACCTTAGCTACAACAATGCCCATGTTTTCTACATTTTTCATAATTAAACTTTTAACTGACATGCAGTGCATGTCTACACAAGCTGGCAGGACATATTTATCACGTGAGCAAATGAGAGAATGTTACTCATCCGTGTCAGAGTCATCTTCGACAATTGTATGCTGAACATTGTCACACATTTCACCTCCCATACAAAGGCATGCTTCAGTGCAGAGTAGATTGTTAGCCTTGCATTGACAGAGATGTGTTCTTTTGCAGGCAGACTTTTGACATCTACATGATGTGAGTTCAATTAATCCAAATGGAGCAGGATCCTTTGACATTAGAACAGGCTTGAGTAGACCATCCACTATACTCCAGCCATGTCCATTTGGAGATGGAAGATTCTGAACAGCTTGCAATGAACGTCTCCAAACAAGAGCTTGAAAATTGGCCCTTTCGGTGTGATGCTTTAGACTATTCGATGTAGGTGGAAGATTTTCATTTCTTTGTCTCTTTTGACAAAAGAGCCAATAACGGGTTTCATCAGCTGTCTTTCCCACATCCCTGGTGGTATACAACTCACAGAAAAATTTCTCACATAGAATTGCAGTATTCGGTGATAAGTCAACATGTTCGCCTAGTTGGGCTAAGCTAAGCTGATGACATTCAGATGACTAAGAGATTGAATGATTTTCTCTTAGCGACTCCAAATAATGCACTAGTGCTATCACAACCTGTAAGAGAATGAAACCCAGGCAAAGACAGACAGATAGCTGGGCCCAGTACTTGAGCAACTGTATGTATTGGTATGTATCGCAATTTGTCCTTTGTGCCCGTACGGAACCATAGTTCAGAACAGTGAAGCAAACGATACGTATATATACTAAGTACTGCCACGTCTGTATCAGAAGACTGTATAACAACACGCATGTGGTCTTTTGAAGCGTGTAGCGCGTGCAACATCATACGCGTATCTGCTTCCTCGTGATCTGATCGAAGTTCTTCCAAATACGACGAATTGTTCGCTGAAATGACAACAACATCCATTCCATCGTTAAAGCCACCAGCAAGAATGACGCAATTGTCGGCAGATAGCATGTTTGGACCAGTATCACGCCACCGCTTGCTGAGAAATGCAACCAGGTTACTTTTGTTGCTTGGATTGCTGATGTACTTGGCCCATTGCTTTGGAACAGGAGTATTTTCTCCAGCAATCTTTACTTCCAATGCTGTTGATGACCCACGTTTTAGCCGCTCTTCCGCTTTGAGAGATTCCAGTCTATCATATCTGTCAAAAACTATATCTACTCTGTTGCAGTCTTCTTGATTCAGTGGAACTGTAAAGATGTGCCAGTATTTATCAGCCAATTCTCCAAATGTAGACGTACCTCCAGTTTTAACCATTTGCACAATTGCCATGCCATCTACTACATAAGCTGTTGCGCCTGTCTTGTCAACAGGTGGAAGCCATCCATCAACATTTACTTCCTTTTCTAGTTCACTTAACAAAACACTTTTCACATTCTTTCTTGTATGTATGTGACAATGATAGTGGAACAGCAGACAGTTCATACGTCATCACTAGTTTTAAATCAACATCTCTGGACCTTGCGGCAATAATTAATCGACCAAATAGTTCGCGGTCAGATCTCACATTGTGAATTTTTTCATCATTTGTTTTGAGTTTTTTCTTCTGTGCTAGGCTGGCAAATGTTTTAAGTTTTAAGTGTGGCAACGTGTCCCAAAAGCTTCTCGTGTTAGTGTCCAGCCGCTCCTGAACAAAATTGTCCATAATCTCCTTACCAATGTCACAGGCGGAAACAAGTCTCTTGGCGATTTCACTAGGCAATACCACGCCAGTTGCAATGTTTACAAGCGGAAGACACTCGCTGTCGTCGTTTTCCGTAATATTAAAGGGATTGGTCATTATATCTGATGAGAACATCGAAAGTATCTTCTGCACATCGGTTTCATCCCTGTTCATTCGATTAGTCCCCATTTCCTTATGTACTCCAAACATGTGACTATCTTGTAACCCACACATTTGCTTTGTGACCGTTGTTATGGCTGCCCTCTCGTGGCTAGTTAAAAACCACCTCTCCAGAGCTCCTGGCTTTTGTGTTATTCCAATAATACCACCTCGCTTTTTGGAATCCAAATTAATCGATTGCTCTAAGGCCATATCTGTCCACACTTGATTGAATGGATGGTGTGAGCGACTTACGGAATGATTTCCATTCAAGAATTGTTCATGTACATGGGGATGTGTACTTGGAAGCATCTTCATGTCCGCAAGATATATTGGCAGCCATCTTGCATAATTGGTTCTGTCCATGCTGTAGAAATATGGCGCCATAGCAGCAGTAGCAGATAGGTGTGCCTGCCAATCTCCAGTTCTCTCAGCTCTTATGAATCCAAGCAGCAGCTCTACCATATGAATATATGAGTTCCAAAATGCGAACAGGTGTGATTTCGAGCTTGACTCAACTTTAAAGGATTTGAACAGCTGTTGCAATTTATTCACGTACATACACACCTCTGAAATTTTCTTGCAGTGCGTCTAAGTCGTCAATGCTGCTTCGGCACATCTTAATTTTCTCATCCCGACTCTCCAAATCTGTTGGAGTAATGTGGTCTTCATGTTGTCCATTTTGTTGAACCCATTTGGAAAAAGACTGCCATTGTAATCGCAGCAGCGCTTCCAGAACCAATTTGTGAGCCCTCACTCCTCGATTATATGACTTCCCTTTAAGTAGAGCAGCAGCCGTGCTGCTACCATATGTGTTGGCCTCTATGAGGAGATCTTCTAAGCCAGAGTCATCAAACATCTTTCCAATAACAGCTAAGTAGTTTAGCGCAATGTGGAATCTCCCCAGTCTGATCACAGTGTCACTAAACTCTTCTTTATATCGCCACTGTATCTCCTTTGCCTTGACATATATGGCAATGACAATGAGAGCGATGTGAGGTGTAGTATTCATTTTAATTTGTTTTTCCGCACCGATTACCACCACATCCATCTGTGTCATTCCAACCACCATTACCTGGGTGCTTTGTCAACAGTGGTACAGCTGGATATACAGATTCTATGATGGAGTTAGTATACATACATAAAATATAACCTTCACATTTCACCCTCGCCTTTGGTATATGCATGCAAAATGTATGTTGGATATATGTTAGGTCGATATCCGTCTAAATATCGTATATGGTGAATCTAATACGATATTACTTTGAGTTATGACACGATCATGCTTATATCGTTGTGCACTGTGGATACAGCCAAAGCCTAGACCCCCTATGCAAAGAAATCAGGATAACTAATTAGTGCTACCACAATTTGTTTGTACAACAGGGCTTAAAATGTGTGGGACATGTCCCCCAAGCCACAGCAAGTGTCAGACCTTCCGAATACTGGGTGTGCTACGTCGCGATTCTGACCTAGCTTTAGCTCCTGGACTATAGCAACTCACTTACAATAAGTGACCACTTGGTAAACGCTTTTTGATTGTCCGGTAACATCTTTATGATGTGATGAATATTCTGTTTAATATTTTGAAATTAATTTGACTGGGAGTTGTTTGTAACATATTCCAATCAAATTAGTTTTAAAATATTCATTAGCTGTCCTTGTATATAGCTGTCTTAAAATTGAGACGTTGGAATTTCAAGGTTAACCCTTTAAAACTTTATATCAGTCAAAAATAGTTTCGGCAGTGGTCTTGAGAAATGTCAATTTGCAGACCAAGAGAAGACTATTTTTGAAATTTACCACTAAAATGACTGGCTCGATAACCGAGCCAGTCATTCCAGTGGTAAATTTTCAAAAATCGTCTTCTCTTGTTCTGCTAATGGACATTTTCTATGAGAAAATAGAAATTTTCTGGAACAAATTTGAGTGTGGTTCAAGGATTTTAAAGGGGTAGGCATGGGGAACCTAAATTATATAGATTAAGCTAATCGTTTGTGCTCCATAAGGTGCAGGTTAAAGTACTCTAACGCATTATAACTTGTTACTCTTGACCATCTGACAGATCTTACTATGTGTTTCTCCTGCAGACATCTATATCAGATTGACGCTGTGCTGTTGAGTTATCCTGACATCGCACATCTCGGTGCTCTTCCTTATCTTGTGGGAAAGTGTGGCCTGCGATGTCCAATCTACGCCACTATCCCGGTGTACAAGATGGGACAAATGTTTATGTATGATTTATACCAGGTAATTTTTGTCGACCTCTATGTGGAGCAGAGGATGGGTCGCCATAGCGATTCAAATGGCATGTGGCATGCAGTAAGTATTAGCTAAATGTTAGTATTCGATGTACATTTAATTCATCAAGGACCTATCCAATCACAATAGAAATCTGCTGATTTGTTCTATGCTATCATTGCACCCAGTCTCCATCATAACGTAAATGATTTTCAAATATTTTCCACGCTTTTACGTGGTTTGGACTTAGTTTGTTTTGTACTGAGAATTAGGTAAATGTTTTAAAGTTTTTCAATGCACAGTTAATTCATTAAGGGTGTAAGCGATATCATTAAAACTGTACAGATTTGTTCTATACCATCATTGTATCCAGTCGTCATGATAATGAAGTGAGAGACAAATTTTTCCCCATATTTTACCTGCTTTGTTTATATTGCACCAAGAATTGGACGAATGTTAAAGTTTTTCAGTGGACTTTTAATTCATCAATAGATTTGTTCTGTATTATTATTGCATTCAGTTTGCCTCATAATGAAAATGAGTTCGCAACTGATAGACATTTAATTCATCATGGGTCTATTATTTTTAGGAATCCTTATTTCGTGTCACTGCCACACATGATGTGTGCTATACAGAAAGGACAGAAGGGCTTGACATGCGGGGCACAGTCCATCTAGTATTGTCATATAGAGGAGCTTTGAATAATGTGTTTGTTTATAGATTAAGTTCATATTCCCTGATAAAATAATGATTAGGGCATTTGATTGGTTAAAAAATATATCATGGAATTTAGACTGCACTCAGGGAAGGTGTTGACTCATGAAAGTGCACGCGCGGTTTCCTGTGAACTTGCTTAAAATTTGAAGAACCATTTGACTGTGGCGAATGTTTAATATGTCACCTAAATTTTGGGCGCCAGTTGGACCCCCGTAATCGGACATATGGACATATCACCTGGATTTTAGATGCCCAAATCTGCTATTTAAGGAATTTAAAACTAACCAATATTTAACAATTTTAATGGTAGCAGGGACCCGAGCCTACATTATTTTGGGTGAATCCGGGTTCATGCTCATTTATGGAAACTTTAGAAAATTATGGAATTATAGGAAACACATTTCCATGCCTTGAAAATTCTAGAAAGTTCTACATTTTCTGCTGACGGATTGAAAAAAGTATTGAAAATTTAGATTTTTTCGGGTGTCATTCACATTTACATAATAATATAGATAATATTCAAAATTATGACATGCTCGACTATTTATTGAAATCGACTATTTTATAATAAAATTTGTCAGTTGTTAAATTGACATTGATGTTTGATTGGACACTTCATAAACTTGGTCGGGAAATTGATAAATTATGTCTGGAAAATATATGGAATTTCATTCTGCAGAAGGTTTATGAATCCTGGTGTATAGACCATCAAAATGACCATTATGAGAATCACTGATTAAGTTGTTGGAGATATCAGCGTCCAATAGCTTCAATGGCAATTTAATTTAAGATTATTTTAGTTTTCAACAGACAGTTGCAACTTAGTTCTATATATGCTTCTTACATTTACAGCATGCATCTCTGCGAATTCTTTATAGGTAATGTAATTCATCTTTCCAGAGCATCCATCGATGATTTGACGTCATAATCAGCTACGTGTCGTGTAGGATAATGTCATAATCATTACGTCATAAATGATTCTATTAGGCCCGTCTTTAACTCTTAACCTGTACCAGGCTGATGTCAATCTTCTATCTTTTACTGTGTCAAAAGCAAAGAAACTGGTATATAATTTTTAACAGTTTTGGTGGAAGATGCTGGTTTCTCCTTCGATCAATACTCACCATTCTGTTACTTCTGATATACAGCTGACCCTGACAGCTGGCTCTAGGACTATAGACTTAGAAAGCTTTACCGACTCCTTGGAACCGGGTACTCGGCTCCCAACTGCCGAGTACCCGTCTACCATAGAGCACATTCTTGTTTGCATAGCGACAAGAGAATACATGCTTTTTGCAGTTGGAAAGTCTTAAGATTGTTTACGCCTAAGTCTTTTTACTGTGATTAATTGTGATAGCTTGTGCGTTCTCAAAAGGATATTTTGGATTAATATGGACGCTTCCGATGATAACCAGGTCGTATATTTCCATGTTATTCCATAGTTAAAAGACTTAGGTCTCTAAAATTTTGTCTGTGTCACATGCTCCAATTTCTAACCAAAGAATCTGGGACGTGTGTTAACAACGAAATATGCCAGATGATCGCCTTCCTTTAAATCCCCAACAGGCGATCGGCAGATATGAAATTAGGTGTTGGCTTATCGGTGTTTTAACACGATTATCGGCTGACGTCGTTCTCCGTAAGATCCGAGCGGGTGTCGTCACACCCGTGTTTCTCAGATGTTTATGTGAAGAAAATGTTTCATTAATTCGCGCATCTGATTCTGGGTGCTGCGTACTTAATTGGTACCAGAAAAACTTTGGAATTTTCAAGTTTTGCGTGTTATCACGATCTGTTTGCAATGATCAGTGGTTTCAAAATTCTTGATTTAGATGTGTGGTCTGCGGTTTTACCGTGTGCTACAGCAGTTTGTTTACATTTTGTTGTTTCTTCACATATCGTTTTGGCCTTCGTTAGGAGTATAATTTATATTTATTAGTAAATATACCCCGAATGCTATTCGATATGATTCCTGGTTCCGTTATACATCCTTGAGGATCAGTGTATGGGTGTATTATTGCCCACTTCGTTCTTGTCGTCATAATCAATGCGATCTTTGCTGTAACGTTGCGGGGTGGGGTGCGGGAGGGTGACAGTTAATTTATGGTCAATATATTTGAAAATTAATTGTCTGCCTTCCATTTTTGTTTCGTTCCGCTGGCTTATTGTAGGCTTGGTTTTTTATAGGCCAAGCCAGCCCCGCCATCATGTGTCGAGTGCCACATATCGTACGGGTTCTATGCAAGGACCATGTCTGTTTCCACTGTACTAAGTGTAGTCTTGACAGTAGGTGTAACATTTGCGCTGTGTGGTCGGTCGATATGATGCTTAAGTTCCTTGTCAGAAGGACTTGGCAGGGTCTGACACGGGGTCAGGCGGTCCGAAAGTAAATCGTGGAGCGTCCGTTTCGGCCAGTGGGGGCGTTCCACGTCTGCAACCAGAGGTGGCGGAGATGGCACCGCCGGCGTGGTTTGGTCCGGCTAGGCAAGGTGTCTTGCATAGCGTTCTTCCCACGCTGGTGTCGTCCCTGCTGCCAAAAGTTGTATGGCAGTCTCTCGCCATGTTTGATTCGGACCCTGTCCTTGGACAGGGTTCTGGACTGGCCACCGAGGGAGCCGTTTCGTATGGCCCCCTGGCAGTCCCGTTGGGCTCCGGCCTGATGGGTTCTGTCTCTCTGCGGCCACCTCCGGGTGGTCCGGTAGCGGTGGCCAGTCCGTCAGGCATGGGAGCTGTCCGCGGTTTTCCTTGTCTAGTGACGACTCTTAGGGGTCTGAAGATGAGGAGGCCGAGGAGGAGAGGGTGCTGCGGCCTGTGATGCCGCGGGTGGAGAGCATGGAGGTCGATTCCGTCCTGACGGAACCGTCCTCCATCTGTCTGGCCTGGCGCAAGCCAGGGCAGCGGCTCCGCCCGTGGTTGAGGCCACTCCGGTATCGGGCACCGGTCCCGTGATGGCTGGTTTGCCGCCAACCAACACGGTGACGGGTGTGGCCGGCCAGGCATGGTACTCACCTATCTCGCCTGGTCCGGCGGTCAGACATGGGGTGCCGTTGGCGCCCGTGTTTGGCCACGGTTCCTCAACCGCTACGGGTCCGCACGGCTTTCCGTGCAGGCCTACTCCATGGACTGTGTGTGTTCCATGGGGTGGCGGCAGAACCGTACGGTACCAGAGTTCCTGGCATATCAGCAATGGCTCCTAGCCGGGAGGCCGTTGCTGGTAGGGCCGTGAACATGTCAACGGGTGACGTGTTCACGGGAGTGTCCTCCTCGGAGACAGATTGGTCTGAGGCTCTGGCTTGGCTAGCCAGGGTGGACCCGTCTGTGCATCGATTAGGACGGGGATCTTGCCCGCAGCCCTGATCCAGTCTGTTGGACTGGATCCATGGTTTATGGTGTTGCTTGATGCTATTTATAGCAAACAACGCATGAACAAGGGCCAGCTTCTTGCGGCCTCCATGGAGGTGCGGGCGAGGTGTCGTATTCCACGGGGGGAATACGACAGGTATGGTGTTGTCCCGTCGGTCACCGAGGATGACCGCTGGGTACTGGGTGTCCAGAGTGCTGGAGCGGGTAGCCCCGCCCCGGCACTGGTGGACAAAGCTCAGGTACACCATGATGAAGTCCTGTCCCTGTGTGATGGGGGTGTGAGGCCAGCACTGAGTGCTGTCAACCACTCTTATCATCTTCTTCAGTCGGTGTGGGCTGAAGTGGGGGCAGGCCACCCTGTGCCACCTGTGGCACTTTCGTGCGTTAATGACAGACTGGTGGTGTCTATGGACGCATTGGCAAGGGTGCAGGCGCGTGTGACTATGTCCAGGAGGCAGATGGTCCTTGACCATATGCGTCCAGCTACTGCCGTCAGGGAGCGTCTTCTTGGGATGCCCCTGACAGGCCTTAGCATCTTTGGTGGCCAGGCGCTGGCCATCTTGGAGGACACGGCCAGCATTGTGCAGAATCGGTTGGCGGTTTATCTGACTGTAGTCAGGCCGCTGACCGGGCAACCTTCAAGAAACAGAGAAAAAAGCAAGGTGAAAGCCTAAAGCATAGTGCTGCTTCTGTTTTCTGCTGGGTTTTCTCAGCCGCATCGGCGAAGAAAGCCAAGAAGGTTGTGGGGGCCTCTACCCTCCCCCAATATTGCTCCTGATGGTCCGAGAGGCGGGAAGGGGAAGGGGGGGAGGTAAGTCCTCAAAGGGCGGACAGAAGGGAGCGGATCGTACCCGAGGGTACAAAGGCTCCCTTCGCATCTGCCTGGACCGCACCTGTGCGACAGAGACAGCGGTGCCAGTTAGACCGGCCAAGCCAAGACCAATATGGTTCTCTCTCTCATCAAGAGGAGGGGGGGGGGGGGGAGCGGATACGCGAGCCAGACACCCCTATTAGGCGTTGAGGTGTCTATAATGGGTGGAAGGCTCATGCGTTTTCGTCGAGGTTTGGAGAGGTGTGACGTCAGACAGTCTGGTCCTGGGATGGTTATCCCAGAGGTACATACCAGAGGGGTGGGACTTTCCACCACAGAATCTGTCTTTGGCACCTGTCTGGTCACCCGTTCAACGGGACCAGACAAGTTAGAAGCTATTAAAAATGAAGTGTCAGGTTTGCTTCTGAAGGGAGCAATAAACCAGCAAACCGGAACACTCCAGGCTTCTATTCAAACATGTTCCTTGTCCCCAAGAGCACAGGCGGATGGAGACCCATACTCAGTCTCAGGCCATTTAATTGGTTTATCCATACGCCTCGGTTTTCAGATGGAAACTCTGAGGTCGGTAATGGCAGGATTGAGGAAGGGTGTGTGGTGTGTATCGATCGATCTGAGAGATGCATGTTCCCACATTCCTATGAACGGGAGTTGTCACAGGTTTCTGAGAGTTGCGTTTCAGAATCTAGTATGGGAGTTTAAATCCTCCCATTCGGCCTGTCGACAGCTCCAAGGGGTTTTCACCAGAGTGGTCCTTGTGGTGACAGCGTTTCTCAGAAAAGAGAATGTGGCGCTTCACACCTACATAGACGATTGGCTGATCATCAGCCGGGTTAGAGGTGGATACTGCTCTGGCTCTGAAGTTGCTTTCAGATCTAGGCTAGGTAGTCAACAAGGAGAAATCTGAGTTGACACACAACTCAACATTTCGTTTATTTAAGGATGCGATTCGATCTCGAGGAGGGCAGGGTGTTTTACCCGTCAGACATGTCTCTGTTAGCCATCCTCAAGAGTTTTCGATTGGGAAATCACATTCAGACGAGGCGGTTTCTTCAGATGCTGGGCATGATGGTCTCCATGTAGCAGGTATACCCGTACACTGCTCGGATGCGAAGACCTATCCAGTTGTATCTGATGTCTCTGTGGAAACAGAGAATAGAACCCCTGGCAAAACTGGTGCCAGTTTTGGAGCCAATAATGTCGCATCTTGTATGGTGGGAAAAAGCGTCAGAATCTCCTAGGAGCTTTCGCTGCACCTACCCCACCCCCAGCTGTCCGTGTACACGGATGCATCGCTGGAGGGATTGGGGCCCTACCTGGGAGAACACCAGGTCTCGGGCACATGGACTCTTCAAGAGAGCCAGCTGCATATCAATCTGTTGGATATGATGGCAGTGGAACTGGCATTGGAAAAGGTTTCTTCCAAAAGTCAGGGGCAAGGCGATATTGATACGGTCGGACAACTCGACAGTAGTATCATACAGAAATCGCCAAGGCGAGACCAAGTCACCCACACTATGTATCTAAGTGTGGCACTTGATTCAATGGTGCAGGAATTACTCGGTTGTGTTTTAAGCAGCTCATATTCCTGGGCGATTGAACATTCTGGCGGATGCTTTGTCTCGCAGACAGAGAATTCTGCCAACAGAATGGTCTCTCAACCCTCCAGTTCTTCACAGGATCTTCGAGCATTAGGGCAAACCCAACGTGGACTTGTTCGCCACAGGGGAAAATGCTCAAATCATGACTTATGTCTCGCCGATACAGATCCTAAGGCCGTCGATACAGACGCTCTGGCGTTAAGCTGGAGAGGGATGCACGCTTACGCGTACCCACCCACCATTCTTCTACCGAGGATATTGGTGAAGATCAGGGAGGAACCGTGCCTGGTCCTGCTATAGCGCCATTTGGCCCAGCAGGGCGTGGTTCACGGATCTTCGATGTCTGCGGGTGGAAAATCCAGTGCAGTTACCCGAGATTCCGAACATAATCTCCCAGGCCAAGGGACGCTTCCTACACCCGAAATGTTATTGACTGCGTGGTTGTTGGCAAACAACATTCCACGTTGGGGGGCTTTTCTTGACATGCTGCAGATTTCATCGCAGCTGCAAGAGGGAGGTCAACCTTCAAGTCATATAACAACAAGGTTAACGGATTTGCAGACTGGTGTGAGGAAAAGGGTATTGTTACCTTTCATTCCACTATTCAGCAAATAGCAGACTTTCTCTGTGAGCTGTTCTTTTCAGGACTAGCTCCTGTCACAATTGCTGGATACAAGTCAGCTTTGGCATCAGTTATCCCTTGTCTAGCCAACAGGGATAGTCCAGAGGTGGCCCAGTTGAGTGTGATGGTGAAGGGAATGAGCAATCTCCGACCGAGACAACCGGTAGTCATTCCAGCCTGGAGTCTATCTTTAGTGCTTAATGTACTGGCCAAGCACCCTTTCGAACCGTTGCGTTCGGCTAATCTAAAGCATTTGACTCTAAAGGCGGTCTCTATTGGCAGCTTCCTCAGCTAGAAGGCGCAGTGTGATCCATGCACTTTCAGCAGAGAGGGACCGATTTATTGTCTCCAGAGAGGGTCTGCGTCTACTGCCAAGAGCAGAGTTTATGTCAAAGATTCAATCTTTGAGATGTCCCGGCAAACCGATCATTATACCGAAACTAAGTAGGTTTGATCGTGATGCCAGTGTCTGGTGCCCAGTCCGTGCTTTCACTAAGTACAAAACGGACAGACTCGTTACGGTCGAATGATAGACATCTGGGGCTCTGCCATAAGGAGCCATATGGCGCCGCATCCGTGGATTCTATCTCTCGTTGGGTAGACGAATGCAATCAGACTACCCGTGAGATTACGACTGGGCACCAAGTGCAATGCGCAAGGACACGATGTTAGGGGAATAGCCGCCTCTTCCGCCTTTTTTACAATGGTGTTCTGTTTAAGGACATCATGGCTGTTGCACAATGGCACTGTGAGTCCTCTTTCACAGATTACTATATGAGGGATGTGTCGGAATTCGCCATTCCACTCGCTTTAGCTGTTTTGAGACGATAGCTATATGACCAGACTGCTCTTCTTCCTTTTTTGGCATTTGTAAGAAAGAATTAAGAAGCAGACATGGTCGAGCGAGAGGGTATCAACCAGATTGTGTCACTGATGGCCGGACAAGTGAATGGTTGAAGGCTCCAGGTCTGAAATCCAAATATCATGAGGTAATTCAGGATTGAGAGTGTTTTGTATTATGTCTATATATCATGATCATTCATCTTATATATTCATGCTCATTCCCAGGCTAATATATGCAAAGAGCAGTTAACCCTCTTGGCATATTTGTGTTTTCAGGCGAGATGCATGTTCGTGAGTTCTCTCCCTTTTCTTAGGAGAAAAAGGGGTGGGGGTGCGGGGTGCAGTGATGCGAATGTGATTCGGTTCCGTTAACTTGACGGTCCTTTTTAGGTCTCCGTTGGTCAAGTTTTTACGTCTAACTCTTTCTCCAAGGGGCAAAAGTAGCATTTATGGCTTGCCCCTTCCCACCAGGTTACTGACCAAATCTGGTGTATATCAGAAGTAACAGAATTTGTGAGTATTGATCGAAGGAGAATGAAGGAAATTTAAATTTCCCTTTCTCCGAGATCTAACAATACTCACCATTCTGTTACGGACCCAGCCTCCCAGCCCCACGGAGGCAAGCCATGGATTTCTCTTGTTTGGTGGCTATGCAAACAATATGAGCTCTATGGTAGACGGGTACTCGGCAGTTGGGAGCCAAGTACCCGGTTCCAAGGAGTCGGTAAAGCTTTCTAAGTCTATAGTTCTAGAGCCAGCTGTCAGGGTCAGCTGTATATCAGAAGTAACAGAATGGTGAGTATTGTTAGTTCTCGGAGAAAGGGAAATTTAAATTTCCTTCAGTCTACGACAGCACCATCTCCCACCAAATTTGTTGAAAAATGAACCTCAGTTTATCTTTTAATTTAATTTGAAAATTTAAAGTTTTGACATCAGAGTGGTAAGGGTTAATAGTCCAACACGTAAGAATTGTGTGTCTCTACTATTTAATAAACATGCTGTTGAATATTTTGAAACTAATTTGACTGGACACTGTTGCTGTCCTAGGCATTAGTCAGGGAGTTCAGAGATCTATCGATCCCAACATGAGCGAGGTGTGGGTGGAGCTTAGTTAGAGATGGGCAGGGCATAGCTAAAAGTGGAAATGTCCATTGTTAATCCTTTACAAATAACATTCTTTGTAGTTAGAATTATGTTAACCGGTTATCTGCATGACTATGCTGTGAACTTATTTCTGGTTTGATTATACAAAGACGATTTGTGTTCAAACTGTACGCCATTTAATACGTAACTCTTTAACCATCAAGCTTCCCGAAAACGTATTCTGCACAGTGGTCTTGAGAAATATCCATTTGCAGGCCAAGAGTAGACTATTTTTGAAACCATACTACTGAATTGACTGGCTCAATAATCAGAACAATAATTCCAGTGGTAAATATTCAAAAATTAAATTCCAGGCCCGGAAAGTCATGGAATAGGTCGTGCAAAAGTAATAGAAAATGTTAATCCTGAAAAATAAAAAGAAATATGTTAGCATAAATTACCGACATCACCTCCGCAATAGACATTGTGGTAACAGCTTATAAAAGCAAGGCTTTGGTTGCTGCTAGACACAATATTCAGACATTTGCAAAATAACTCGGATTGTAATTCATGTAGCTCCATCACAAACACAATTGTACTAGATATTCATTCTTAATTTTGGTCATGAAAAGGCATGGAATTTCAAACATAGAAAGGTGTACGATCCCTGGTATTCTCTTGGTCCGCAAATGGATATTTTCTTTGAGAAAATTGAAAATTTCTTGAACAACTTTGAAGGTTAACTGCTGAAATAGTTGGGTCAGCTTTTTTCCTCTTTGATTTCAGTCGAAGCACAATTCTCAGGAGTTTGATTTGTTCACACTGGATGACATTGATGCAGCCTTTGACAAGATTACTCAGCTCAAGTACTCACAGACTGTACATTTAAAAGGTCAGCTTTACCACTGCAAATAAATTATAGTATTTTTCAGTTATTAATGCTATCTTCAATTTTTGTGATTATTCATTAATATTTATTAGCTCACCTGGCCTGAAAGGCCAAGTGAGCTTATGTCGTGGCGACCATCCGTCGTCCATCATTCGTCCGTCCGTCAACTTTTCCTTTAAACGACTTCTTCTCAAGAACTGCCAGGCCAATTTCAATTATATTTGGCAGGAAGCATCCTTAGGGGATAGGGATCGAAATTTGTTCAAATGAAGCTGATCGGCCAATTAGGCCGGTGGCCATCTTCGATTTTGGCTGATTTTTAGAAACGTCTTTAAAAATCTCCGAAACCGCATGAGGGACTGAATGTCATGAAATATGATCTAGGGCAAGATCTCAACCAGGTTTGTTCAAGGGAACTTAATTGGTCAAATAGTTTGGCGACCATCTTGGTTGACCTAGTTTTAGCGAAAATAACTTCTCCAGAACCGCTGACGGGATCAGGCCAAAATTTGGCAAATATGATTAGGGACTAAGGGCCAGTAAAGTTTGTTCAAGAGAATTTGATCCGTCAAAAAACATGGCCGATTTTTCGAAACTGTCGGATAAACGGTTTGGTAGCCATCTTGGATAATTTTCCCGCCAAAAGCTCCCATACTAAAGCAATGGGAAATTTAAAATAGCTTCTCGAGAACTGCTATGCCGATTTCAATTATATTTGGCATGAAGCATCCTTAAGGCATAGAGATTCAAGTTTGTTCAAACGAACCCAATCGGCCAATTTGGCCGGCGACCATCTTGAATTTCGGCCAATTTTTAGAAATGTCTGAAAATCTGCTCCCAAACCGTTTGAAGGATCGATTCAGAACTCACTAAATATGATCTAGGATAAGAGCTGAATCAAGTTTGTTCAAGGGAACTTGATTGACCAAATGGTTCAGTGGCCATCTTGGACGACCTAGTTTTCACAAAAATGACTTCTCCAGAACCGCTGAAGCGATCAGGCCGAAATTTGTGATATATAATTAGCAACTAAGGGTGATTAATGTTTGATCAAGAGAAGTTGGTTCGCCAAAAAACATGGCTGAGGTTGACCAATCAAAATATAGTGTGTTTGGCAGCCATATTGGATTTTCTTATTTGGTGGATTTTGAGGCCAAAATTCGTTTTATATAGTTTTTTGGGTATTCTGATCTCAAATTTTCGAAACTGTTGGATAAACGGTTTGGCAGCCATGTCTTCTCGAGAACTACTGGACCGATTTGAATTATATTTGGCAGGAAGCATCCTTGTGGCATAGAGATTTCATTTTGTTCAAACGAAGCCGGTGGCCATCTTGGATTTCGACAGATTTTTAGAAATCTAAAAATCTTCTTTAAAACCGTTTGAGGGATCAATTCAGACCTCATGTAATATGATCTAGGGCAAGAGCTGCACCAAGTTTGTTCAAGGGAATTTGATTGGCCAAATGGTTTGGCGGCCATCTTGGATAACCTATTTTTTGCCAAAACAACTCCAGAACCACTGAGCAGATTGGGCCGAAATTTGGGAGATATGATTAGGCACTGAGAGTGCTATTAAAGTTTTTTCAAGGGAGGGAGCGTAGTCAGAAACATGGCAGAAGTGGACCAATCAAAATCTAACGTGTTTGGCGGCCATATTGGACTTGCAAAAATGTCCACAAACTCATTTAAAAGACTACTCCTAAACCACCCACCAACAATTTTGACAAAATTGCACAGTGCTCCAGGTGAGTGAGACAGGCCCCTTGGGCCTCTTGTTTCTATCCATGTCATGTGATCGTAGGTGATTTTTGTGGTATTACAGAATGGAGGAATCCAGTTTTAGAAATGTTCCATTGTGATTAATGATTCACACACCATGAGACTCATTCATTCCATGACAATAGATTTGCGTGTGCATTCATGTATGCATTGAGTGTGTATTTTCATGCTTATTCTATCACAATTCTCATAACAAAGTCTTCATTGTTTTGTCTCAGGAAAGGGCCATGGCTTGCTGATTACCCCGCTACCTGCAGGTCACATGATTGGTGGTACATTGTGGAAGATTGTTAAAGATGGTGAAGAAGAAATTGTTTATGCTATTGACTATAATCATAAAAAAGAAAGGTATGTCTATTCTCTGTCAACTTGAATCATTATTCACAATCCACCCACCCTCACTCCACCCACAACCACCCCTGCAATGGGGATGTATTTTTGCATGCGCCTGTCATGGAATGCCGTTTTTCATTCCACAACTTCATTATCCACGGAGTATGTTTATGAAACTTCATAAGTCGGCTGTCCATATTGGCGGGGAAGAATGAAGATGTCTATTACCTGATAGGTATGTTCATCTATCCATACAGTGTCTCAACCAGCAAAATGGCTGCTATCGTGTGTGCATACGTTTGTGCGCATTTAGATTTAAGTCTATGCTGTATTTAGCTCTTATAAAACATAGAATTAGCTTATTTTATTGACTACAGACATGACAGAATCATAGACTATGGATTTACACTAATTATGTTATAAACTAAGATCTTATAAAAGAAACATTGTTTTAACCCTTTAACACTCATATCAGCCACACAAGGCTTCTGCAGTCGTCTTGAGAATTTACTACTGGAATATAGATAGACATTCCACAAGACCAGAACAGAGGCCAGCTTTGGCCAGTTTGACCATAACAGAGGCCAGCTTTGGCCAGTTTGACCATTCATTAAAGGGTTAAAGAGCATCATTGCATGCCATAATCCAGGAAACAATGGAGGCATCCATTTCTAGCTGTGCCACCCATTTCTAGCTGATCTCTATACACTTTACACATGAATGGATTTGAAACTTTCAAAGCGGAATTCCTAGAATAAAAATTTCAAGGTAACAGTAAACTACAGGTAAGTTGCTGAATATTTTGAAATTAATTTAACTTGGGGCTATGGCAGCAACAACTAGTAAAATTACTTGCAAAATATTCAACGGAATGTTTATTAAATTTGAAATTGATCAAAGGAATATAAATCGTACACATTCAGGACAGACTGTTCGGTTTTTGTGACAGAACTCAGACATGTCAAAATTGCGTAACCCATTTTTTAGTTCGCGCAGAGGTTATGCAAAAATTACTGGCATAACCTATTTTTGAGTTACACAGTTTTTATATTTTGTACATAAATATGTTGAAAAGGTTACGCAAAACGAAATAGGTTGCCTAAATTAAATTTGCATAACCCCAAAATGGGTTATGCACATTTTGAATTTTGACAGGCCCGAGAAAATTGGTGGAGGATGTTGCTGTCATATTGTAAATTTTGGATTTAGATTATGACGTCACAAGATAATGATGACGAATGAAGATGTTTGAAGTAAGATTCGGCTTGCCGTCTTGGAAGACTATAATTTTCTGAATCTTTGGGCCTAGCATATCAGAAGATACACAGATTCGTGATGAAGATGAATTCACCAACGTTTCTTAACTAACTCGACGATTCAATGATGACATTCTAGCGTCAACCTAATGGCTGGCTTTTATTAAATAATAATAATAATTTAACTGAATACAAACATTAATTTCTGGCAACGTTAGTTGCTATAAAACAAAGCTCACTGCATGTATTTGAAATACACAATCTAAATAATGTTCCTAAACACACGTGTCATGC